>JAJOOR010085833.1:0-34132 GCA_036250505.1 Solanum acaule | reverse complement strand
CCTAGAGTCAACCATTTCATTAGCCAGCAGAGCAGCATCCATGATTTGCCTTCCTTTCAAGAATGCCATTTGATGTCCATCAACCAGCTTCCCTATAAATATTTTCAATCTTTCAGTGATTAGCTTAGAAATGATCTTGTACGCCACTCCAATTAAGCTGATCGGTCTAAAATCCTTTAATTCCATTGCCTCAGGTTTCTTTGGGATCAAAGCTATGAAAGTAGCATTAAAGGATTTCTCAAAGAAGCTCCTCATGTGGAAATTGTGGATAGTATGCATGAGATCTTCCTTAAGAATATCCCAACACTCCTTGAAGAAAGATATGGTGAAACCATCAGGACCTGGAGCTTTGTCACCATCACACTGCTTAATGGTCTGTAGTACTTCTTCTTCTGTGAAAGGCCTTTGCAACCACTCATTTTCTTCCGCTGTGACTGTTGGGCATCCTCTAAATTCAAAGGAAGGTCTCCATGATTCTGGTTCTGTGTAGAGCTTGGAGTAAAATTCAATCATGGCATCCTTAATTTCTTTAGGATCCTAGGTTTCCTCACCTCTCACCAATAGCTTGTCAATTGAGTTATATCTCCTGCGGGCTGTAGCTACTCTTTGAAAAAAATTAGTATTATTGTCTCCTTGTTTCAACCACAAAGCTCTGGATTTCTGCCTCCAGCTGGCTTCTTCTTGCTTTGCTAATACTTCCAGCTCCACAAGTATTGTTGCTCTTATTAACACCTCATCTTCAAACAGTTCTCTCTCTTCTTGGATTTTGTCCAACTCAGACAATTCTTCTAGTAGGCTATTTTTCCTTCTGGTTCTTTCATTGAAGGTTTGTTTGCTCCATTCTTTCAACTTTTGTTTCAGTATCTTTAGCTTGTTGCTAAGTCTGTAGTCAGGGCACCCTTCTACCACAAAGCCACTCCACCACCCCTGCACCATCTCCTTGAAACCATCCACTTTGAGCCACCAGTTTTCAAATTTAAAATAGGATTGCCTATGTTCCCAGTTCCCATATTCTAATAGTACTGGGCTGTAATAAGAGACTGTTCTAGGAAGGATGTTCTGTTTGATATTTTTGAAACACTCCTCCCATTCCATGGAGTATAGGAATCTATCAAGTCTTGCAACACTTTGGTGATTTGATCCTTTGAACCAAGTGTATTTCCCCCCAAATAGTTCTGGATCATGTAATTCCAAGTCTTCAATCCACTTGGAGAAATCGGTCATGATATTAGTGACTCTAGTGCACCCTCTTCTTTCTTCCATGTGTCTGAATGTGTTAAAGTCCCCGCTGGTGACCCAAGGGCCTTCACTCAGTTCCTTCATTGCTGCCATTTCCTCCCAACACTCTAACTTCTCACTTCTGCTATGTGGACCGTATACTCCAGTAAAGAACCATGAGAAAGAGTTTTGTATTTATTCAAACTTGTAAGTAATTGAGTAGTTCCCGTCCTCCACCTTTGTGCCTTCCCATGTTCTACTATCCCACATGATCCCCCTTGCTTCCATCTACTTCTATGTAGCCGCATCTCATCCATCTACATGCCCATAACTGTTTAGCAATCTCCTCTATTCCTTTATTTAACTGTCTCCTGAAGACAAACCACATCCACTTTCCATTTCTGCAAACATGTCTTAACAATATTCTTGCTGGAGATGTTAAGACCCCTTACGTTCCATGAGAGAAGTTTTATATTCATTTAAATGTTAAACTGAGCACCCTCCCCCTGTTTCTGATCCCATCCACCTCTTTGTTTAGGCTAGATTGAAGGTTCTTAAGTTCATTTCCCCCTATCCCCCTGCTCTTTGGAGTTGTGGTTATTTCTTTCCCTTTGTTGTCTAGCAGCGATTTCCTCTCATCAATTCTCATGAGCAATGCTAGTGTTTCCTTCTCAAACCCCTCAAAGGCTACCCCATAGGTGTTGCTCAGTTCCAGTATGTGTGAGTTCACCTAGCTTGGTGCTTCAGTCTCAGTTGTTTCTGATTCAGCCAAATTTTGCATGGCCACTGTCTGCATCTAATATCTGTTGAATCTGTAAGTCTGTCTCCCTTGTTTCTGGTGAAGTCTGATCCATAGATATGTACTCATTCTCAGCTCTTCTGCTCATGTCGTTATTTATGCTGGATTCTATCCTTTCCTTAACTTGCATGAGAGAATTTTCCTCCGGTGTTACTTGTGATGCCATGTTCTCCCTCACATTTAAATCTGGAGAGAACTCCCAGGCTCTGAAGGCTTCTAAGAACTGTGAAACCAGTTCTTTTATGTTTTAAAGTCCACTAAGTGAATCCTCATGTGCCTCACGTGACTTTCCCTTTAAAATAAGTGGGGGTAAATTCACTTCAGTAGGGTTATGGCCCAATGATTCTTTTGGGCCCAATATTTCTCTTTCAACAGATTGAATTTGTGCTTTATTAGTTAAAGACAAAAGTTGTTGGACCCCACTAGTGCCAACAATTGCACATGGCCTAGGGTTTGACTCAACCCTAGCCCTGTCCCCCTGTACTATATCTGTAGCCTCATCAAACCTTTTACCCATTGGATTATCCCCCAGTTGGTTAAAGGACCTATTTTTCTTATCTTCTCCGGCCTCCACTTTCGTCGGAGTTTCGACCCAGATTTGCATCATGAAAACTAGTCCACCATTTTCGATCTTTATCTCCCTCGGAATGTTACTGCAGTCACCACGGATCCTGAGTCTTGCCCATTTCAGATGGTTGCGAATACTTGTTTCCTCCTCTGTTTCGACCCATCCCCCGCAGTGGTCACCTATTGATTTGAAGACCTTGTGAGTCCATAGGTGGAGTGGGAGCCTCACTATCTTGACCCAGGTTGTGTCAGGCCCATTCTTCTTCTCAATGGTTCCACTTAAGGGATTTCACCATTGTAGCCTTATTGGAGTTTTCAACCAATGCCAATCCCCCTCCTTGACCTGTTCTGCAGTCATTTTTGAATTAAATTCAAACAGAAACATTCCATTCCCCATTTCATAAATATTTAAGCCGTGTGCTTGTTTCCAGAGACTAGAAGCCCACCTTCTGACTTCAGATAGAGAGGACTACAGAGGCATTAAATTCACCCACCAAACTTTTCTTCAAAACTTCATTTTGAGTTATTAAGGAGTCTTTAATGCTGATTACTCCATTTTTAACTGTAAAGTCAACCTTCGAGTCTTTCCTATCTCTGTTTGCCCATTTAAAACTTCTGACCATCTCTGCCTAAGGAATATTGCTATCAGTTAGCCTATATTCCTCAATGACATTTTTCATCCTGTGTGTGCTAATGAATCTTGTCAGCTTCTCTGCTATTTCCACCCATCCAGAGTTGAGAGTCATTTCTGGAATAATGAGAACTGATTTCCTTTTCCCCCTTAAATTTATAAGGCTGATGTATCTTCCAAACTTATTGTAGTTCCGCGTACAAAGGATCTTCGACAAAGCTTCTGTCTTTTTCCATCTACGAACTATGTTTCCTTGCGTCGTAGATGCTTCTCTGAGAATCTGGACTATCCATTCCACGGATCTCTTGCTGAAGGAAGTCCTTGTGATGGTTTTTCTGTTTCTTTCAGTCCACTTGTACCAAATCCCTGTCGTCCCTGAGATCTTTTCGATGTCAAAGGATTTGAAACCCACTGCGAAGTATATGATATTCTCCATCGTCTAAAGCTTGGAAAGAAAGGAATAAGGGACTAGTAGGTTTCCGGTGGTCATTGGTGGTCAGAAGGACCACCGGAGAGGGGGGAGAGAGAGTCTGGTTGGGGGGTTAAAAGACCTTGGGATTGGTGCCTGGGAGCATCCTTGCCTACCTGCAAATTATTGATCCTCTTCGTCTTCAACCCACCATTTTAAAGACTTCAAATTCTCTGCCTTTTGTTTTGTTCTTTTTATTTATTTTTTTCATTTTTCGTTATAAACAAACTAATTGAATTTGCAAGAAGAAGAAAAAAAATCGGACCATTGGAGTTATAAAGTTAGCCGACATTCATGCATCTCTAATTTCAATAACTCCGATCAAGCAACCATCACCATTCATTAAACTTATTAAAAATGATATAAAAAAATTGATATTCTTTTGATTTCTCTTCATCGTCGATTTTGAAATAATTTATCGACATCGATTATTTTCACAAAAATCTCAATAATCACATAAGAATAGAATACAATGGGTGACAGGGGAAGAAAAAAAATAGCAAAAGATTAGGTGGGTGTATCAGGGCTGGGGTGGGAAATATTTTCTTTTTTGTTATCGTTGAGGAATCCATGGTGGAGTGACAGGGAAGAAGATGAAGAAGAAAGGGCAATGGGTTTAGGTGGGGGGAGAATTTATTTTTTTTATTCTTTTTTCAATTTAATTTTTTTAGATTATTAAAGGCTAAAAATATTTTTCATTTTTCAAAATTAAAAATTTGGACCCATGTGCCACGTGTCGTAATTCTATTCGTGATTTTTTCAAGAAAATGTGTGTGAACTACACGCACAATATTTTGAAAGCTAGTTGTCATTTTATGTTCAATAGATAAATATTCGTTAATATTAAAGTGTCTAATAGCTAACAGTCCTAGTTGAGGTGTCTAAGTGAATTATGCGGACAACTTTAAGGGGCCGTGGATGACTTAAGCCTTTAGGATATAATTAGTGACTATTCCTCCCTAATGCGGGTATTTTATTTTTCCGACATACTTCTTCAACCACTTCTCTTTTCTTTGGTACAAACCTCATAAATATCCTTCAATTCATGTTTCAGGCTTTACCCTTTTGTATATTTAAGATATTTTTCTTTTTTACATTTTTTTCAATACAAGTGCTTTTGCAATTTATAATCATGAGCCATGTTTTTCACCTTCTTTCTATAATTTTGCCACAAAACAAGCATTTCCAACCTACTTCACTTCTACCATTGTTTTCATTTTGCCTCTTAACATAGTGCATTAAGGATCAACTTTTGGATCAAACAAAGTCATGGTATCAATAAAAATGCATTCGACTCAATATGTGGTTAATAAAAAATTAAAGGCTAAAAGGCTCAATGGGGCTTTACTAAGGATAAGTCATTTGGAAACACATAAGAAGTTCAAATTGGCTATTTAGAGAAATGCCTCAATCCTATTCCACAATCCATACAAGTTACTTATTAAGCACACACAGGGCAAGTTCTAGATGTCATTCAATGCAAGAACTAGCAATTACTCACCCCACATGGCATCATGACATACACACAAGGACATAATCAACTTAGCATGCTTATACAAATCACATTGCGGTGTTTTCAATTAGAGTCAAAGCAAAGAACCTATGTGTGTCTTAAGGTTACTAATCCCATTCAAGTTGCATACACAAGTGTGACCTACCCATGACGTTAGGCTAAGCAAGGTTTCAAAGTTCCGACAATTCGATTTCACCATCTACTACTTCTAGTGACTAATTTTCCCTTAAGACAGTTGTCATCCATCCGTCATTGGGAACTGTCATTACTATGACAACTCTCTGATTCAACACAATTAAATAAAATACTAGTCCTAGTCCATTCAATGGGACTATCCTCGGGAAAAGAATCAAAAACAAAAATCAAGGAACCCACCTCAATAAAATAAAATACTTGATAAAGCAGTAAAAAATATATATGGTAGTTCATCTTCCCCCACACTTAAACAGAGCACTGTCCTCAGTGCACAAAACAAAACATAAGTAAAGAATGAAAGAAAAACTCCCTTTTTTTGGCCTCTAGGGCCTTGGCGCTCAATCAGTAGTTGCCACATTTGTGCAAAATCCACAACCATTAAGGCCGCATCACCATCACCCGCATCGGTATCATCATTTTCATCATCATTCCTACCATCATCCGTCTCATCCTCCTCAGACTTATCATCTTCATCCTCAGTGGCATCATCATCATCGAAAGGCTCTTGGAATGCCGGGCCCATACGACACATAAAAATTGCGCTATCCGTCAAAGGGTAACACTTTGTCAATGTTGCCATCTCTTCCTCAATCACCGAACGACCTCCTATCTGCAATTGAAGCTCGGCCATACCATACATTCTGCCCATCCAACTATCATCACGTGCTTGCCTATCCGCAGTAGATAACACTGGCCCATGTGACGCTTCTTGCGCCTTAGTTTTAGTAACATCAACCAAATGGCATACCAAATGAGGGGCACGGGGTGGACACACATCATGGACCTCCTCCTCAATCATCAAAGCATGTAAGTACCTAGTGAGCAAGCTCCCATAACAGAAACATCATCTCTTACTACTCCTAAACTTCATCATATTTTGACGCAAAATAGCACCCACATTAACTTGCAGCCCTTCTTCCATTAGTCTATAGATGAGCACTACTCTTTCTCTAGTTACTTCGGAGGTGTGCTTGCACGACATCAAAGTACTAGACCCAATTTTTAACCATACACGTGCCTCTTGGTTTAAGTGGGCATAATGGAGAGTAGCATGTCTACCCGTAACCTTGAAGGTAAATTGGAAAGAAAACCCTAAAATTATCTTTTTAACTTTTAAAATCCTAAATTGATCGCCTTTTTTTAAGAAAATACAAAAGGCGATGCCTTTCTCGCCTCTGCCTTTGTCGCCATGGTGTCGCCTTTTGATGATCGGCTCACCACAAAGCTAAAAGGCGCACATGATATATGAATTTGGTGGGTATTTGCAGATTCCTTAGAGGAAAAACATTCTTTACTTGTGATATCTGAGAGTAATAGGAGACACTGTCATTAAAGAGTGAACATAACACATTATTTTTCTTGTTTCCATCTCCTTTGTCCCCTTTGGCTCTTGATGGCATTGTTCATTTTCATGTGAATTATGGGTTCTTTAAGAAGGTTTTCTCCTGCATCTTAGGGATATAATAGCATTTTGCCTGAAGCAGCTTAAAGCTTTGGTTTCTTGCTAGTAATTTTTGTCTCTGTTTTCTCCACAAGAGAGGCTGAACTTGCAAGCTTGCTTTCAGCTAAAAAAATATTTCATGTTGGTCAAATTAGCAGAAGTGTAGTTCTAACTGTTTCCACCATGAGACCGAATGACCGAGACCAACAGGGTGTGTGGAAAGTCGTGTACCACTCCTGTATGAATTTTTTGGCATCATACACCGCCAAATGTTTAAATATGTCACACTGTTTTTTCCAATGATTTTTTATAGATCCACTATCCATTGTCATAGGGCATCTCACTCATTTTCTTTGTTCCTTTTGTTCATTTGCTAGGTCAAAGTTGCTAGAGGGATATGTACCTAGCAGAATAGGGTACATATTGGTGTTCTCAATGTGATAAATTTTTGTTTTGACTTTTGGTTTACAGGGTTTAGAAGCAATACAACAGCAGCTTCTTAGTCTGCAGAATGGTTTCTGGTTTCATCAGATAATTTGACAAAGGTGCCGAATGACCTTGGCTTTATTGCTTTACGGTGAAGCCTGTCACAATACAAATTTCAGCTTCGGATTGGTTAATCCTTTCTCACGTGCAAATCTAGAAGTGGATGAATAATGTTTCCTCTATACTTTCTAGGTCTATTATCAACGTAATCCTAACTAGATTAATAATGTTCCCTTTTCTGCTATTCCAGTTTATCAAAGTAAAATTTTGACATGGTTTGTACATACTGGTGCATGAATAGTTTCGTATTAGTTTCAGTATTATGAAACCCTATTAAGTGTTATTCCAAGGGTTCCCTTCTAGAATAGTGAGTTAGGGGTGTTTAGAGAACCTTGAAGCTATGGTCATTTCATATCAATATTTGCTCACTGCCCAAGCATCTATTGGGGCGGGCTGGAGGCAATGTCCCAGTTCAAAGTAAATGGAATAGAGGATGCAATGCCTGAATGAAACATTTCAAAAAGACATCCATCTGTGTCTGTGCTTGCTTTATTTGAACGATAAGTTCGCTTGACCAACTTATAAGCTTTATTCAAACACTCTCAATGTTGATTTTGTCAAGTCCATAATTGACACTCCTAATCCATGGTAGGACTCCATGTTTGATGTTCTGTCTCCTAGTTACGTCAGTTGTTTCTCCTTGACACCATCTCAACAGTTAGGTTGTTTGAAAAAAGTTGTATCACACTTCACATTTGGTGCGGCGTGGATGATGTGGAGTGCCTCTGGAGTCTTGTGTGATAAAAAGGTACCGCCACAACTCAAAGGTAAGTTCAATAGAGTGGTCTACCGACATTGTTGTATGGGGTGGAGGGTTGGTTAATCAAAATTCTCATGCCCAGAAGATGCATGTTGAGGAGATGATGATGCTGAGGTGGATGTGTGGTCATACTAGGAGCGATAAGATTAGAAATGAGAATATTCGTGATAAGGTGGGAGTGACCTATGTGGTGGAAAATATGAGGGAAGCGAGTACTAAGGCTGGGCACCGGACCGGAATGAACCGGTACCGGACCGGAACGGGACAGTTTGACCGGGTTGTTGACCGGTACCGGGATGAACCGGACCAGAACTACCGGGATGGAGGCTCAGTTTCGTCCCGTCCCACTATATACTGGGATAGAACCGGGACTGATCGGAATAGATCGGAACGGGATGGGATAAATGGGACGGCACATATAGCTATTTCAAAAAATAATTATTTTTTTTGAGTTATTTTGAATTACGAAAATACAAATGTTTTTTTTATTTTTCCAAGTTATATTAGTTTATAGTATTTAAGTTTTAAAATTTATAATAATTTTACTTAAGTTTATTTTAAAGATATTTTTTTTAATTTTTACATATATAAGTTTGTAAGTTAAGTTTAATAAAGTTTTTTAAAAAGTTTTTGAGCTTATGTAGATATGTTATAAGTTTTAAAGATTTGAATCTTTTGAAGTTTATAAGTTATTAAGTTATACTTATAACTTGTAAGTTAAATAACTTAAGTTTGTAATTTTAAAAAATTAAATAAACAAAAAAGAAATGCTAATAAAAGTAAATAATGACAAAAATATTATTTTTTATTTTAATTAAAAATGATTTACCGGGACTGGACCGGTGATCGGACCGGAACGGAACCGGTACCGATATACCAGTACCAAATCATGATACCGTTCCGTTTCGTGTACCGGTTCAGTGTATCCCATCCCATCCCGAATACTACCGGATCAGAATGAATCGGAACGGTACCGGTACAACCCATTCCGGTGCCCAGCCTTAAGCGAGACTGAGATAGTTTGGATATGTGAAGAGGAGACGCGTAGACGCACCAATGAAGAGGTGCGATGGATTAATTATAGAGGGCATGAGGAGAGACAAAGATAGATCAAAGAAGTATTGAGGAGAGGTGATAAGATAAGATATTACGCAACTTCAGATTATCGAGGACATGACCTTAAGTAGGAGGGTATGGACGACACATATTAGGGTAGAACATTAGTAGGTGTAGTGTTGTCTTACTTAGGGTTACTTAAGGTGGCTAGTATTTGCCATGGTACTAGTGGACTATTGTAGTCTTAATTTTTTTTTTTTTTTATCATTGTTTGTTATTGTTTACAATAATCTATCCTAGTATATTGTTTATTGTGTTTTGATTATCACATTGCAATATTTTATTATTGGTGTTGGCTCCTTTCTGATAGACCTTGCACTTTTTCCTTGTTACTTGTTATATTCTTTTCACAGTCTCCTTCCTTGTACTTGAATCTGTTGTACTTAAATTGTCTTACGGAAACAACCTCTCTACCTTCACGAGGTAGTGATAACATTTGTGTACATTCTTTCTTCCCTAGACCTCACTTATCGAATTTCACTGGGTATGTTATTGTTATATGGTTGCTGCATTACTGGTTTAAGAAAACACTATCATGGTATAAAAGTTCATATAACTTTACACTACATAAAATAATTGTTGTAGATAGATTCTACTATTTGATTAGAACGAAAGAGTGGTTATGAAGCACACTTCCACAAAAATGGACCCTTCTAGATTGTATTTCAAGAATTTGAACACCAATTCATTTCAACAAAAAATATAATTTTGTTAAAGATATCTAACACCTTATTTATTAGTGGGGATCCGATCCCATTTTGTTGTTTTTTTCTTCTGCATAACAATAATATATTCAATTATAAATGAGATTTGAGAGGATAGAAAATATTAAAATCTTACAACTATTTCAAAAAGATAGAGACTCTTCTGCCTAACATAAAAGAAAAGGCACGTGTGTGCACACACACATTTTTGTCATTTTAAACTAGTGCATTTCTTTCGACCTATTATGAAGACTGAGTTAATCTCCATATAATTAGTACAATGTTTTATTTCAAGTATTAAACTTTGTACAACATATGCAGAGGTTTAATATTGGTAATCAAACATTGTAAAATTAATATAAGTATAAATTTAATTTGTATGGATGTAAGACCATTAGTTATACCATAGTCAATATATTATTTTATACGAGATTGAAGATTGGATGAGTAATACGTGCTTGCATAGTTGCGTTAGTGAGACGTTATTAAACATGCATATTATAAGGGGAATAAAATTCAGCATTATATAGTACTTCCTTTATTGTGTATTTTATTTTATTTATTTGTAAGATTACTGATCAACAAAGAAAATTGAAATTCTTAAAAGATGAGATCAATTCAAGCACTTATTTAGTAGTTTTAAATATAAATTTTTATTGGTTTAATTTGAGATTTGGATAAATTTTGACTTCATATCATGACAAAGAACAAGAACTGGTTCTTATATTTATCGAAAAAAGGGTCAAAATTACCCTCGAACTATTCGAAATAGCTCATATATATCCTTTATTTATGTTTGGGAACAAAGCTACCCTTGCTGTCTATGTTTTGGACCACAAATACCCTTAAAACTTTATCTTTGCCATATGTGCTGACATGGCAGTCCACCTAGGCAGTCCAACATGGCAACAACCCTTCCTCTCAATTATGTTGTTCTTCCTTGTTCATCTCTATGACAATTTTTTTTTTTTTTAAAATATCAAATAGTTCTTTCATTGTTCTCGTTTGAGTTATTATTCGGATTTTGAAATTCCACTTTCAAAGTGCGCTGAAGTTCGTTTGAGATAGTAGTTGTGTGTTGAATGATCCAGTTCATTGTTTGTGTTTTAGTGTCATCGAGTCTGAGGCTGAAAATTTAATTCTCAAGGTTGAAAGATATTGAAAAACTCTCGAAGTCATTCTTTTTGTGTCGAAACTCGAAAATAGCTACTCATTTGAAAGCTTGTTGGTGAAGAAATTTCTAGCCTTTGTTGGGTTTTTGAAGTGCAAAATTTTGAAGAGATTTAACTAAATGTTACTAAAAATTGCTTGGATATTGCAATTGAGGCTGAAAATTGACATTTAGCAAGTGTTTTTTTAGTTTGAAGATTTGAGTTGAGATCTCAAAAAAATATATGAAAGAGTTCTTAAAAGCTTGAAAATCTAATAATTGATTTTGTGAATCTATGACCCTTAATCCCAAACAATGAACTTGATCCTTCAACACGCAGTTACAACCTCAAACAAATTTCAGCACACTTTGAATTGGAGTTCCAAAGTCCGAACACCAGCTCAAACAAGAACAATGAAAGAATTATATTTGATTTTCTTTTTTGTGATAGGGATGAACAAGGAAGAACAACATTATTGAGAGGAAGATATTTTTGTCATGTTGGACTGCCTGGGTGGACTGCCATGTCAGCTCTAAAGGCAAATATAATGTTTTAAGGGTATTTGTGGTCCAAAAACATAGACGGCAAGGGTAGTTTTGATCCCAAACATAATTAAAGGGTATATATGAGCTATTTCAAATAGTTCAAGGTAATTTTGACCCTTTTCTGTAGATTTATTTGTGACATCCAAGGAGCCATGCCACGATCTAAAATTTGGGGCTGTGATAACACTTATCTCAACTTCACCTTGATAGATAAGTCAACTCTCAAATACAACAGAATACTAGTATAAGTGGAAAATAAAAAATAAAAAAATATAAATATCTCCAAACTCTTCAAATACCTTAAATGACGAATTAGGATAAATAACAAATTGTAGCTTTAAACATAACAAACATAATTGGATTGGTTTAATTTGAGATCTTAGGATAACTTTCGACTCCATGTCATGACAAAGAACAAGAAGTGGTTCTTAGATTTACTTGTGGCATTCAAGGAGCTATATGAGGTGAAGATGTCACAATCTAAAATTTAGAGTGTGATCACACTTATCTCAACTCCATCTTGTAAGCCAAATCTCAAACACAATAGAATATGAGTAGAATTGGAAAATAACGAATAAATCCAAACTTTTCAAATACCTTAAATATAATATAAAAGAACATACAAAATCTATTCCATGGCTAAGAGTCACGTGTAAAAGAGCCTACTAAGTAAAAGTATAGAAAATACTGAGTCCAATACATTATTGTCCAATACTAAAAGACATAATGAAAAAGAAAAGGAAAAGGGTAAATCTACGATTATAAGGAGCTCACCACAAATTTGAATCCACATCGTGAATGAGTTAGGAACTGCGTTAGAGATTGGTAACCTGCCAGCAAACATCATCCTCTCTCTAAATTTCATCGTGCGGATTTGAACCAGGGCCAACATTAGTGTTTTTCTTTCAATAAAAAGACCTCTTCCGTCATCCTGTCCCAGTATTCCATGAAATTAATGTATATGCATGAACACACCAATAAGATGGATGTGTAAAATTTTGCAGAAGGTTACAATGCTTACGTTTTTCATTCATTGAATAGGTTGTTGAAGGAAAGAAAGAGAAGACAAATATGATAATAGAGAGATAATTTGGAGAAAAGGAGCAGATCATTTCATTCAGCAAAAGCTTACACATATATAGATACATAAGGTGGTGTCAAATCCCTTAAATCCTGGAAACTGACTCCCTATTTTGTGCTTAAATCAAGCTCCACCACATATTACAATATCTTCTACATTCTAAAACTTTGTATTAAAATTAATTCAAAAGTTACACCAAAAATATCAAGACAAAAGTACTAACATGACAGCACTTAGCATCACATACAAAAACAACAACCTTCATCAGTTGTTGCCAAATTTATATACAAATCCCTAAACCTTGCTAACCAAGAAAATTGTTGTAAATAAGGTAATAGTTTCCTAAATATATACATCTTCCTAAAATAGTACGCTCTTACTAAATCTCCTGATACTCCCCCTCAAGTTGGAGCATGAAGATCACAAATGCCCAACTTGCGAAGTAGATACAAAAATTGTTGTTTCCCCAACACCTTGGTAAATATGTCCACCAGTTGTTGAGAAGTGTGCACATGAGATGCAATTATGTGACCATCTGCTATTTCATCACGAACAAAGTGGCAATCAACATGAATATGCTTTGTACGCTCATGAAAAAATGGATTTGCAGATATATGAAGAGCAACTTGACCATCACAATACAAATGAATAGAATCCTTGTGAAAGATGCCAAAGGATCGTAACAAAGCCTTGAGCCATTTCAACTGACACACTGTTGCAACCATAGAACGATATTCCGCTTCGGCTGAAGAACGAGAGACAGTATGTTGCTTTTTAGTTTTCCATGAAATAGGTGAATTCCCCAACAAAATAAAATAACCAGTTATAGAGCGTCGTATCAGCGGATAACTTGCATAATCAGAATCACAATATACATTTAAGAGCAAGTTGCTATTAGCTCGTAAGAGAACTCCCTGACCTGAATTGCCCTTCAAATATCTAGTACATGAAGTGCTTCCTCCCAATGTTTCTCCTTAGGACGATGCATGAACTGAGACAATATGTGAACTTAATAACACAATTCAAGTCGAGTGATGGTCAAATAAATCAGTCGACCGATCAATCGCCTATATTTTTCTAGTTCAACAAAATCATTCCTGTTGTCCAATGCAAGTTTGTGATTCTGGGGGTTATTACTCATTTTTGTACTTGCTTTTTGATTTTCCAATTATTTCTTCAATTCACAAAATGAAAGAGAATAAATAAGATTTTCTTAGCTCGTTCGGAAGGATCTCATAATTTAATTGCTCAATAAAAAACTGGCAGGTTTGGCGCCAAGAAGAGCTGATTCACTCAAGATATCGAGGGCATATTTTCTTTGACAAAGAAACAGACCACTTGGACTTCTAGCCCCAAAAACTATTTTAATGGCCCAAGATCTTTCATGTGGAAACACTGATGCAAATATTATTTGAAGCAAACAATAGAACTAGAATCATCTCCTGCAATAATTAGATCGTCAACATAGACAAGAACATGTAACGACAAACCATTCTTTATATAAGAAAATAAAGAATAATCTGCATATGATTGCACAAAACCAAATGTCTTTAAAGCATCAACGAGTTTGGCAAACCAATTTCTTGGAGCTTGTTGCACTCCATATAAAGATTTGCGGAGACGACACACTTTCTTTTGAGTTGAGGTTTCAAATCAGGTGGAAGTTGCATATAAACTTCATCTAAATCACCATGCAAGAATGCATTATGAACATCCATTTGATGTAACTCCCAATTTCTAGCTACAACAATGCTGAGGAAAACTCCTTGAGTTACCATTTTTTCCACTGGAGCGAATGTTTCATTATAATCAATGCGGTAACCTGTTTGTTACCAAGAACCACAAGCTGAGCCTTATACCGTTCAACTGTACCATAAGAATTGTATTTAATTTTATATACCCATTTGCATCCGATAGTCTTCTTACCTGGAGGAAGAAACTCTAATGTCCAAGTACCATTCTTTTCCAATGCATCGATTTCTTATTTCATAGCATCTCGCCAAAGAGGGTCATGTACAGCATCGCTAAACCTTATAGGTTCAGTACCTGCATTCACAGCTGCCAAAAAACACTTATGCCTAGAAGAAAAATTATTGCAAGTCACATAGTTAGCTATAGGATACGGTGTACCTGAGGACTGTGAATTAGTGGGTGACGAGCATTGCGTTGGGGTATTTGTGCACCTAGTAACATGACCTTGAGTTGTAGAACATACATAATCATTTAGTCTACTGGAAACTTTACGTTCCCGATGTCCCTGATCAAGAGCATCACCCACATTAGTAGAAGTTTCTGTAACTATAATAGAAGAACTTGTGTTCATGTTTTCCTCTTGAGTAGGACCGGGCGAAGCTCTGTGCTACTAACTTCATCGATATTGGGCTCAATATCAAAACTCTCCCTTGAGTCAATAAAGGTTGAGTGATCATGCTGCATAGTAGGAGTATCCAACAAAGTAGTAGTCTCGAAAGTAGTAACTGAACTAGCATAAGGAAAGATTTTTTCATCAAAAGTGACATCACGAGACACAAAAATATTTCCAGTTTCCAATCATTGACACGCCATCCTTTTTTCCAAAAGGATATCGAAGAAAAATATATCGACAACTCCTAGAGCCAAACTTATCTTTATCATGATACTTACAATGAGCCAAACAAAGTCATCCAAATACTTTTAGAGGCTTATATGAAGGTTATTTTCCAAAGAGTATTTCATAAGGAGTCTTTCCATTCAATATAAGAGTTGGAGTTCGGTTAATAAGATACACTGCAGTCAAGACACATTCTCCCCAAAATGAGATTGGCAAAATAACTTGGAAACGGAGTGCACGTGCCATATTCAAAATATGGCGATGCTTCCGTTCCACTCGTCCATTTTGCTAAGGGGTATCAACACAAGTTGTTTGATGCACTATTCCCTGCTCTGCATAGAAAGAATGAACACAAGTGAACTCCTTACCATTATCACTTCTAAGAAGTTTCACCCTTCGTCCAAAATGAGTAATAACCAAGGAACAATTTTTTTTTATCTTGTGCTTAACCTCACTTTTCTCAGCCATTAAGTAGACCCACAGACCATGAGAAAAATTATCCACAATAGTAAGAAAATACATTGCACCACAAGAAGAAGCAATGCGATAAGGGCCCCATACATCACAATGAATTAATTCAAATAAATCAGAACTTTTATTCAAACTATTAGAAAAAATTTCTCGTGTCTGTTTTTCTCTTAAACATATACTACATAACTCATCTACTCTATTACGACTACTAATTCCAGGAAAAAGAGAAACTATCTTATTGGACGGATGACCAAGCCGACGATGCCATAAATCAAAATTGTCTGTTATTTGCTTGTGCTTGTGCCTTGAAATAATATTCCCCATCATATTGTTCACCCACACTAATCACTATCCTCAAAGTGCGGTCTTGTATCACACAAAGCTTATTAGAAAATAAGACTAAACAATTATCTTCAATCGTTAGCTTAGACACAGAAATTAAATTGCATTTTAACTGAGGTACATAAAGAACATGGTGCAGTTTCATTTTATCTGTAAGTATAACAATTTCCATGTTCAAAGCAACAGTCGTGGAACCATTTGGAAGGCTAACCAAATATGGTGGCACATCACATAAGTCATTTAATAATTGAGCGTTACCACTCATATGGTGAGATTCCCCTGTATTGACAATCCAGCGAATTCCAAGAACATTACCTGCCAATTTTTCATGGTTCTTATTGTGGGAATTAAGCATAGATAGAAGCGCACTCCATTGGTCATTAGATAACCCCGTCCAAGCATTCACATCTTCCTTTGTCTTACCATTTGATCCAGTTGCTTGCGCAACATTGGCAACTGCTGCAACTCCACGTCCAGTCCCACTGCGTCCAAAATCACCAAAGTTTCCAGATTGTCCACCACGACCACGCCCATTATTCTTTCCTCCTCCTCGTCCGGAACCCAACCATTTAGGATACCCGATTAACAAAAAACATTTTTTTGTTTCATGATTGAATTTTCCACATTTAGCACATGGTGGTTTGTCTGAGTCATTAGATGGTATGCCACTATAGTCGTTGCGAGTAGTAGATGAGGAATGCACAACAGAGGCCACAACATCTAAGTGATCCTCCTTAGCTCGAGCAAGGTTTTGATGCCTCTCCTCTTGTATAGTCATGACATAAACTCTATTTAACATGGGTAGAGGTTCCATGCTCAATATGTTAGAACGTGTAGTCTCGAACACCTCATCATCAAGTTCCATCAAGAATTGATGAACTTTCTCCCTTTCTCGTTCTTGTGCAAGTTCCTTCGCTGCCCCACATGTACACCCAACACATATGCATATAGGATTTTTCGTATAGCCAACAAGTTCCTCCCACTTGCTTTTCAGTTTACCATAATATGCAACAACAATTTGTCCTTTTTGTTTATAGGATGCAAGTTCACTTTTCAATTGGTGTATTCTCATGTCATTACCAACTGAAAATCATTCTCGCAAGTCTTCCCACAATTCTTTAACGGTTTCCTTATAAGAAATTGTTGAACGAAGTGACAGATCTATGGTGTTAAAGACCCAGGCAACCAACATCGAATTGACAGCATACCAATCATCAAGTTCAAATCCTTCTTCCTTGGGTTGTGTAATCAGTCCATCGATAAAACCCAATTTCTTTTTGGCTCTAAAAGCGTTTCTCACCACCTTAGCCCATTCATCATAGTTGTCGCCCTTTAGAACCACATGAGTTAGACATATTCATGTGTGATCTACTGAAAGCAAGAAATATGGAGAAGTTGGATCGTTCATGGGAGTTTTGTTGTTTCCAGATCCAGTGACCCTGTCTTTGTTTTTATTCTTATCGTCGTTAACCATCTCCCAACTTTTTTGGGTTATGGCTCTAATACCACATTGTAACCTTCTGCAAAATTTAACATGGTATCAGAGCAGACAGAGGTCCTGAGATTGAATCTCACAGCCATCCAAATCAAAAAAGAATTTTCACGTGCTTGGCCCATGAAAAAAGTCAGGCCCGCATGTGAGGGGGCGTGATGAGAATATAAGTAAATAATAAAAGCGTGCTCTCCTCTAACAACTTAAGCTTTTAGATGAGATGGTCATACATTTCAACAAGATGCAAATGAAACAATAATAAGCACAATGTATTCTTCAACCCGAATTCACAATCTATTAAGCCTCAATATCAAGAATTTCTCAATTTTGCCTGAATATCACCTCTTTTTATCAATCCATTACTTTTCATATTGTGCCCACTATAGAACTTTACCTCTCAAATATATAATAATGCATGAAACAATTCAAACACTATATACAAATTAGTTCTTCAGAATCTCAAGTCATACATTGAAAAATTCCAAATCAGGTATCACCAAATTGAATCATCACAATAAGTATTTTAACCACATTTCTCCCAATCCATAACATGCTTTACACCATAAGTATCCTCTCAAGCTAAGTGTAGACAAGAGTAAGGGTGTGTTTGGTATGAAGGAAAATATTTTCCAGAAAATGTTTTCCAATTTTCTTATGTTTGGTTGGGTAAAATATTTTGGAAAATGTTTTCAAAATAAACACATTTTCCTCAAATTTAAGGAAAATGACTTCCCTTCAAAATTTAAGGAAAACATTTTCCAAAACTCTCATCCAACTTCATATTACAATTTTTTTGTTGAAAAAATAAATTGAAAGTTTAATTTTTAAAAAATATTTTCAACTTCAATTTGTTATTTTTTACCCCGTCCCTACCCTGCCAGCCCCCTGTCATGACCCATGGGTACACTCTTGATGTAACATGGCACATAGAACCCCGAAGGACTCGATGTAAGCCACTTAGCATATCATAACATAAGATAATAGAAAAATGCGGAAATTTAAAACATTTTTACATACAATCAAAGTCTCATAAAACGAAGCGGAAGTCTTTTACTACACTCATCTGAAACCATCTAAAACAACTTTGAATAACTCGTGGGAAACAGCCCATACAATAGTCTCGAAACATAAAAGAAAGACATAAAGGAAAGGTGACAAATCCTCGATGCTATAAGGACTCACCAAGTCTTCAACTCCTTGCACTTCTAGAAACCTATCTTTAGGAATGGAACTCAAAATCGCCGAACCCTACATTTGTTGAGAATGTAGGCAAGAGTATACATTAGTACAAAAGTACTAAATATGATAGCTAGCATAACATCATAAGAGCATAACATAAGGGTTAGTCATCATAAGCCATATGCAATAATCATAAGATATACTTCAAGAAACATAAACTATAAGCATAAAAGACAATAACATAGTCATAAGCATAATCTTCAACATAAGCATCATATAAGCATTAGTCAACCCTTAGTCCTTCATATCATAAGAGAACTACTTCTCAAGTAACCTCAAAGAATACTTGTGCAATGCATGTATGAGACCCCATAATCCCACCCATACTAAGTATCACTTTTAGGTCATCATAATCATACTTACTATCTTAGGATCTCATCCTTAGCTTACTTCTCATAGACAAGAGAATCCTTACCTTTAGTCCATCATATCAAGGAAGGCAACTATAGCAATAGTACAAGCTAAGCATATATCATATAGGCAAATCTCATATTAGAACATTCTTACAATACTTCCTTGAAGTAATCTAGTTTCATCATACACATGCTAGTTAGATTAGGGACTTGTCCCTCATATTCATAATAGTCATGGAAGAGTACCTCTTTACTAGTACAAGACAAGTCATTACTCATGAATGGTTGTAATTTACCTATTCAAGGCAACCAAGGAAACACTACCTTATGCTAGTCCAAGCTACCTTGGAAAATTACTACTACTCAATCCAAGCTATGCATACAACATATAAGAGACA
The DNA here is from genome assembly GCA_036250505.1 of Solanum acaule. Lineage (NCBI taxonomy): Eukaryota > Viridiplantae > Streptophyta > Magnoliopsida > Solanales > Solanaceae > Solanum > Solanum acaule. Next base: position 14,511 of record JAJOOR010085833.1, on the reverse strand, counting down.
TACTTCATAAGTAGCTTCAAGTTATACTTGTACAATGCATGAATAAGATCCTATAATCCTACCCATGCTAAGTACTACTTTAGGCTATCATACCTCAATGATTACTATGTATCATTCTAGACAACCAAAGAATAGCACCCTATTAGGCTAGACCAAGCTACCAAGGAATAGTCACCATATTGGATTAGACCAAGCTACCATGGAAAGACATACTATCATGCAAGTCCAAGCTATACAAGGAAGGGTATTATGTCACCATCCTAGCTACCAATGAAGTGGTTTGGCCTAACCAAGTCATGCTACCATGCATGCATTCTATGATGCTAATGTAGGCTACCCTTAAGAGAGTATGGTTTCTCAATCCGAGGCTACGATGAGCTACTTTACTCATTCTACCATGAAGTGGTCTTGTCTTACCAATTCAAGCTACCATGCAAGTATTCTATGATACTAGTGCAAGCTATTCATGAAGGGGTTTCATAGCACAACCTCAAGCTAACATGACTAAACATGCTTTGATTCATTTTAGGTGAGCAAGACTTTTAACCTAGAATAATTCTATGTGAGAAAACCTTTCACATCATATCATATTCATACTTAGGTGTGTGTGTGAGAATGTCCGTTCAACAACACAACAACATATCATGATCATAGACACTTCACTCTCAAAGTGTTCTTAAGCATATACAATTCAACATATTAGCTTAACTCTCAAAGCCCTAGGAATCAATATGTCTCACTACAAGCCTTACTCTCAAAGCTTTACTTCTTACAATCATCATACCTACCAAGATTTTTAAGGCATTCTAATCACATGCTTCATTATTAAGTAATTCTAGTCATAAATCATCATAAAGGTTCAACTTCAAGATTTACTAGTCATGACACATCATATATACTATAATCTAATTCAATTCATGTCTACATGCTTCTATGCTTGAACAATTACTACTCATATCATCAATTCTAGAAGATCATCTATAAATACTTAATTTCCTTCTTTAAGGCACAAACCCACATTACTTCAATTTCATCAATTAACTAGGGTTAGCCATGGAAAACATGTATATTCATCATACTATCATGATTCACTACTAAAATGATCATAAACAAGTAATATCCACTCAATTGGATTCATACTCAACTTAACCACAATATTGGAAGAAACCCTAACTTGAATTGAGGATTTCATCTTCAAAATTGGGGGATTTCTAGGGGGGTCCATGGATGAATAAGCTATCATAGCTTTGATACAAAGCCCTCACAAAGCTTGCAACAATGGAGTCTTGACCTAGCTCGAACCTTTCTTCTTCTTCTCCTTCTTTTTATTCTTCGTCTCCTCCTCCTTCTTCTTCTTCTAGAGAGAGAGAATTTGTTGGAGGGAATTGGGTTCTTTGGATGAATTGAGATAATAATTTTGGAATTACTTAATTAAGGGTCTAATAGCTTTATATAGGTGGTCTAATTACTAATAAAATGACACCACTTAATAACTAGTTAATTCTAGAAAGTTCCCTAAGCCCTTCACTAACCGACTTAGTTGACCACACTACCTCACCCACGAGACCACACCCACGGGGCATGTTATTCATCCATGGGTGGAGGTACTGGAACATGTTCTGGAGCCCTTGACCCATAACCCCTCACCCACGGGATGTGGGTCCTCCTCGTGAGTGTACTGTTTTTGGGCAGCTTTTAGGTAGTTTCTAGGGTCCTCATCAAGGACCCTTGGTTGGTCCTTGGGGAGTTGTACCTTGACGTTTTAACCCTAAACCCTTCATCCTAAGGAAGGGAAGCTAAATTCCTGACTTTAACCCTTACGTCAAGCTCTAGTTACCCTACTAAACTACGGGGTGTTACAATATCTCCCCCTTGGGAACATTCATCCTCGAATGACACTCTAGGCATTTCTTAAGGTCACGACTCTAGACTAGCAACCCATCATGCATGCAACACATATAAATGCACACAACCAATGAGGAAAACTTCAACTCCAAGATAAACATATTCAATGCAACACAAGGGAGTAGGAACTACATCTAACAACCCATTAAGCATGAAATCTCATAACTAATCATGTCCAATAGGAACTACCATCTCCAAGCTTAATCATGTTCAACATATACTCATGGAGCCTATATGCAATCTATATTCAAAGTATACATCTAAGGAGGAACTCTCAACTCCAAGCTAAGGCATGCTCATATATTCATCTCATAAAGTTCTATAGGAAACTCTATTCAATGCACTATAACATGAGGAAAAAAACAATGCACATAAGTCATTTCTACCAAGACTTAAGCTTTTTCATGAACATGCATATAAAGACATCATGGCAACACATAAACACACAATGACCTTGCTATTTAAGCACTCCATATCCCCCTTGGGAGTAGGCCTAAACGGACTTTCTAAGCACCATTCATACTAAAGATAACTTCAAAGTCTAACATATCAACCCACAAAAGACCAAACAATACCGGAAGCTAATAAAGTGTAACACTTTGGAAAATAATAGGTTAAACTAGAGCCTAAACGTAAGGGTTAAAAATCATAAATTGACTCCCCGTAGATTAGTAGACCATCTAGAGCTAAAATGAGGGTTACAAGGGTCAAGGCTAAGGGAAAAGTGCCAAGGCAAAGGGGTCAAGCCAAGGCCAAAGGCCAAGGCTACCCCAAAACTTGGGCACACTGCCTCAACTACCACGGCCATCACCACGGCCAGTGGTCTTGACCATAGCTCGTGGAGTTGCCTTGGCCAAGGAGAAAAAGCCTCCAAGTGGCCTAGCTACTGCCTCAAGGTCCACGAGAGGGACCACGACCAGTAGTCTTGACCACGGCTTGTGAAGCCTCGAGTGAAGATGCCTTGGGCATTTGAGCTAGGGTCCCCAAATGGAATGGCTACTTCCTCAAGGACCACGGCCCGTGGTCTTGACCACGGCTCGTGGAGCCCTTCGTGGGAATGCCTTGGGCTTGTAAGCCTCATACACCATTTAAGTAGCTACTGCCCAAACCTTTACGAGGGGGACCACGGGTCGTGGTCCTCACGACGGATCGTGGTCCTCACCACAACTCGTGAAGATGGCTCATGGTGCCGGACGGGATCACTAAATGAAGGTCAAGTAAGTCTTTTTCTATTTTTGTTCAATTGTAGTGGGGTCGTTTTGGGTATTTTTACGGTTATTATATAAGTTGTTTTAAGTCAAAATTCACCCAAACTAAGTCATTATATTCAAACACCCAAATCAAACTAAAACTTCATCTTCCTCAAAATATTTCTCTCTCTAAAACTCAAAGAAGAAGAAAGGTGGAATTGGAGCTAGGGTTTGGAGAATTCAAGGTTTCTTCCTCCAATTTCTTGGAGATTCTTAATCAAGGTATGGTGGCTTTTCATCTATGTGTAGCTTTCACCCATAGAGTCCCTTCAAATCTTGATTTTAAAGCTTCCAATTTCCCCAAAACCTAGGGTTTCAATCTAAGTCATGGGTTCTCTTTCAAAACATTTTCAATTGTTGATTTATGATAAATTATGGTTGATTTATGGTAGATTATGGTTGAATTGATGATTAATTGTTGATTTATAATGAAATCCCCCCAAGAACCCATGAATCCCCCATATTGCTAAATTGTGAATTTATGATGTGGGTTGATTGATTGTAGTAGCATGTCAAATGATTATGTCTATATTGATTTAGATTATTGAATCATGATATTCTCCACTTCTAATGTAGTAATTCTAGATGTTTGGGTTGAATGTGATTCATGGTCCTTGAAAGGCAAATTATGAGAGTTTGTACATGTTTATGAGAATTGTGTAAGAGCTTATGATTCACTTAGAAAGTGAAGATTATATGACTATGGTGTAATTGTGGTATTGTTGAAAGATCATTCTCCCCATACCCTTACACAAGACTATGCATGAAATGTCTATGACTATGAAAGTATTGTTGTGTTGATTGAAAGGTTATTCTTATGAACACATTATGAATATGACGTGAAAGGATTATTCACGTATTGATGATTCTAAGGTTGAAAGTCCATTCTCACCTAATTGAATCCACGAGCTATTTTATGAGTTGTGTTGAATGAAGGGTAAGATAATCCTTCACACATGTAAATACAATTCAAGACTAAATATGTAAATTTTGGGAAAGTTATGCTTAGCACCGAGTAGATATAAAATGTGAGGTAGAGTCCCTCTCGTCAATACAATAGGCCAGGTCATCTAAAGTAACCTCATGAGATGGAAGCTCCTCATCAATACAATAGGTTTGGGGTTTCTAGAAGCAATCTCCCTATCCCATAACTATGTGCCCACATAGGTCTTTAGCTAGTGGATCCACCTAAAAGCTAATACATGTAGTTCTACCTTAGGCAAGTAAGATATCTCTTTTTGGTGTGGGACATGACACCGGATTCCATGTAGCTCACATGGTCTATGTCGGGTAAGGCTACTTCCCTACATAACAAGAATACGAATATGACAAGAACATGAACATGAGCTATACTTATGACTTCTCGAGGAGTTCTACTTAGTGTGAGTGGGGGTATGGGACTTCACTTATGCATTTCACAAGTAGTCTTTGGAAAGGGGTTATAGTGTGGTTTTCTTATGCTATGAAGATATATGAATTTATGCATGTATGATATGGATTGTTGCTATGAGTGGCTTTCCTTGTTACAAGTTAATGAACATGAATGTTTCCTTGTCTATGAGTATTGGCTATGGATGAGGACAAATGATGATATGTATGATTATGGTGGCCTAAAAGTGGTACTTAGTATTAGATGAGATTATGGGATCTTGTCTATGCATTGCACAAGTATAACTTAGGGTTGCTTATGAATGGATGTGACTTATGTATTTACACTAATGTACTTGATGACACTTAAAGTTGATCAAATGCATGGTTTCAACTAAATTATCCCTTTTTGTATGTTTTAAGGATTTTATTGCATGGCTTCCATACTTAGTGCAATTTTTGTACTAACCCATATTTTCTACATTTTTCTATAAGTGTAGGGCCCAGTTGTTGAGGTGTGCTTCCTTCTTGAGTAAAAGCTTGGATTGACTATTCTCACGCTTTCGTTGAGTCCTCATGGTTTGAGGACAAGAGTTGTTTCATGTCTAGACTTCCATTTGATTTTATGAAAAGACTTCGATTGCAAAAAAGTTTTTAATTCCACATCATTTCTATTACTTATGTTTATGATATGCTAAGGGCTTGTATGAGACCCCTTCGGGGTCAAGTACTCCGTGTTACATCTAGGGGGTACCCCTGGGTCGTGACAACTTGGTTATCAGAGCACAAGGTTTAGAATGATTCTAGGATGATGTCTCATAAACCACGTCTAGTAGAGTCTTGTTCATGAGTGTGAAGCGTGCCACATTTATAAATGAGAGGCTATAATGATGCTTAGAAAATTTCACTTCTTTCATTACTCTTTAGTCGTGCCTTAGAGTTTTAACTCTATGAAGTCCTTTTCCTAACCCTTCTCTTGTGTCTATAGGATATGAATACAAGAAGGGCCATCGCAAGAAGGATGTAAGAGGAGAATGTGAATGAGGGAGTTCCTCCCCAAGGTCCCCAAGATGCTCAAGTTCCTCAAGATCCTATTGATGCAGGGGCTATGAAAAATATGGAAAAAAGGTCGACTCTCCAAGTATTGACCCAAGCTATGACGGCTCAAGCTCAAGCCATGACAACTAAAGCCCAAGCCATGACGGCCCAAGCTAATAGGGAGGTTGTTACTCCGGCCAATGCAAATGTGAATTCGGCCGTTTCAAGGATTAGGGACTTTACTAGGAGGAACCCCCCCCCCCCCCCGAGTTTCATGGTTCCAAAGGGGGAGAGGATCCTCATGAGTTTGTGGAAGAGGTTTTCAAGATACTCGACATTATGGGAGTGACTTTGGTAGAGAAAGCAGAACTAGCTGCCTACCAATTAAAGAGTGTTGCTCAAGTTTGGTTTAAACAATGGAAAGACAATAGGCCGGTAGGATCATGTCCCATAGAGTGGGAAGGGTTCAAATCCGTGTTTCTTTCTAGATACTTTCCTTGAGAATAGAGGGAAGCTAAGGTTAAGGAATTCATCAACCTTCGTCAAGGGAACATGAGTGTGAAAGACTACTCACTCAAATTCACCCAATTGTCCAAGTATGCTCCATCTTTGGTGTCAAATCCAAGGGATGAAATGAGTACGTTCTTTATGGGGGTGTCCGATTTGATTGAAGAAGAATGCCGTGTGGAAATGTGATGAGTCAGAGATTTGGACTATTTAGGGCTTTATTTATAATGATTTAGTGTCCTCAAATGCTTATTTTGTGCCAATAACTGATGTAAAACCTTTGATTTCCAGGTATATGGATCGAGGAACAAAGCAAGGAAACTAATTTACAAAAAGGAACAAAGCGAGCTAAAAGAACGAAGAAAAGCAAGCCTGGTGATTGCCAAATCCACTAGGTGAGTCACCGAAAGGCCATTTGACAGCTTAAAGTTCCAGTGTGCCAAGCCCTGAAGGAAAGAACCAAGTTGGCAAGAGAAAGGAGTAGTCGGCGGATCACCGAGTGGTTCCGCGATGTAGTGTTGGATCACCCAAAGTTACAGACCTTGAGGATGCTGAAGGCTATGGCAGAAATGCGATGGAATTAACCAAAGGGCGAATCACCGAGTGGATCGACGAGCCCGACTTACTGCGCTGAATGGCTCTTCGCAACATATGTTTAGCGACTATAAATACATTTTTGAACATTTAGTCATTGCAATTTTCATTATATCGAATTATGATTAGAATTTTGAACTGAGAGACAAGTTTTCTCTAGTTTTTCCTTAGCTTTGAAAAATTAAAGCTTTTCACTTTTGAGAAATTGGAAGTGGGTCTTTGATATTCTTCAACTTGGAACATTGTAAAGACGAAATTAATCTTACTAGTTGATGGAAACTCAATTTGGTAACGATTTCTATCTTTTTATAATGTCTAGCTAAAACCCCAATTCTTAGAGTGTGATTATGTAATTATAGGCGGATTTAGTTTATGGGTATTGTTAATTGTTAGTTTAAATGTTGTTTAGAAGTGAGTTCAATCATTAATTGTGGTTTAATTTAAGAATTGTAGTTGCAAATGCAGTTCTACCTTTGTGTTTTTGGCTTGCTCGAGAGAGAGAGGTTTTAAAACTAAGATTATTGATTGATGGTCGTGGGTATTGGGTTGTCATGGGTTCAACTCGAGAGAGTGAATCCTAAACCCATTTCTACACATTCAGCTCGAGAGAGTGAATGGACTAAGGTGTGGATTGTTTTTATTTTGCTTGCTTATTGATGTTCGAGAGAAATCGACTTGATTCGGGGTAAATTGTTCGAGAGAAAGTTTACCTCCTCTATAGTCTAGCTTACTCACTAATATTTAGCTATTTTCTAATAGTTACAATTACCATTTGTCTATATTAGCCTACAATCGAATCACATCCCAAGAACCCATCTCATTATTGTTATTTCGTATTGTTTGTTGCTGTTGTAGTTGATAATTTCAAACCAAAACCCCCCATTTGACATTTGTGTCACCTCCTAATTTGAATTATGTTTTTATTCGGTAATGTCTATTCCTATGATTGATTTGACGCCCTTGTTCAAACCAAAACCCCTCATCTTAAACACATACCGCTCCATGTGGGATTCAACCCCAACTCATTTAGTTGGATTATATACTGACTAGCGATCGTTGACACTTAGAATTGGAAGAAGTATCCTTGAAACGTTAATCAAAATGGCGCCGCTACTGGGGAGTGGTGTTGGTTAAGATTCTTTTGGTAAAGTTGAAGTTTGTTCTTGTTAGTCATTGTTGAATCTACTTACTTTTAGTTTTGATTTGTATGTTGCTGTTTTAAAACATAGGAAATGAGTGTCAACGGGAGCAATGGTAGCCAAGTGGATCACCAAGATGACATCGGCAACCTCAACAATGTAAATGAGCTCAATGTTAATGACCCTCATCTAATGGGTGGAATTGGTGCCATTCGCTTGCCTCCGGCTGAAGGGAACGGTGTGTTCCACATTACAAGCACCATGTTGCAGCTCTTGCAATTTAAAGGGTTGTTTGGTGGGTTGGCTCCTGAGGATCCCCATGAACATATAACAAACTTTATTGATTTTGCGGGTCGTTCTCCTTGAATAACATATCCCAAGAGTCGGTCCAATTGAGATTGTTCCCATTTTCTTTAATGGGAGATGCATGCAAGTGGTTGGCTGAATTGCCAAGAGACTCAATCACTTCGTTGGAAGAGCTTGTCACCGCATTTCAAGTGCGATTTTTCCCTCCTTCGAAGATGATGACACTTCGGGATAACATCCAAAGCTCCAAGCGTTTGGAGGGTGAACCAATTCATGATACTTGGCTAAGATTTAAGAAGTTGGTGCTGCAATGCCCAACTCATGGTTTGCCCGATAATGTTTTGCTGCAATATTTTTATCGAAGCCTTGATTCAGTGAACAAGGGCGTAGCTGACCAAATTTCTCCGGGAGGTTTGATGCAACAACCTTACATTATAGCAGCCCAACTTTTGGATGGTATGACAACAATTAATCGGGCATGGTACACCCGCGAAGATCAGGTCTCCCCTCTCACTTTTAAATTGTCCAAGGAGCAGCTTGAGATAGACCAAGAGAGGGACCGAAGCATGGAAAATATCATGATCTAACTTGACATTTTGTCCAAGAATGTCATGGGAGCTGGTCCTAGAAGTGTCAATGTTGTGGGTGTGTAAACCCCAATGAGGCCAAGTTTGAAGTGTTGTACAATGAAGATGTGAACTTCCTAGCCAACCAACGAGGTGGTTATCATGCAAACTATATTCTTTCCCTACATTTGAGTATTCTTGAGATAAATTGATTTTGAGTTCTTGAGTTCATGTTTATATTAAAAATCTATTCCTAATTATTGAGTTTCTATATTGTTATTGAGATCCTTGAGTTGATTTTTTCGTGTCTATATTTCAGCATGAACCCTATTTTGAGTTATAAATCTTGAGAAGGTTTTTAAAGTCAACACTTAAGTTTTAAACTGAGTTTTTGAGGAAGTAAAGATGAGTTTTGAGAAAAAGTTTAAAGGTTCTATTTCATAAAGACTTAAGAGTTTCTAATATTATGTTATTCATATATATACATATACATATGTACCTATGTTAATTATTGGACTTGAAAGATAAGTTCATAAGTGCATGTTTTCAAGAAGGTAAACATGTCTCATGTTTTGAAAAGTATTTCAAATAATAAGAAGCTCATTCTTTATAATGGGTGAATTGAGCACAAAGTTATATTAATTATTTTGGGAGTAGTATCAAGCACCGAGTTGGTTAGAGTCTTTAATGATTCGGAAGTCCCATAGAACTACGTAGCCAGCGTAGGATAAGATAACATTGATTCTTCATGTGACTCCCCACTGCCTCTGAGAAGGCTAATTAGATGGATCCATAGTCACGATATCATCCTATACCCGGCAAAGTATAGGATGGCCCTGGCAATATGAGGCAAAATGTTGTATCACTGTTAGGCTCATGGTAATGGTTGTCTGTAAGAGAAACTCCCCACAAGTAAAGTATATTATTTTCATGTTGTTTTCATTATATATTTTATTGTAAAGCTTAAATGGTTTTCACTTCATGACCATGTATTGATTTAGTTGAGTTGCTTTCAATCATTTAGTTCAGTTATTTGTTTACTCAACCATATTACATACTCATACATTCCATGTATTGATGGCATTCAACCTGCATCCTTTTATGATGCAAATATATGTGTTCATGATTATCAACAGGCACTTCGTTGAGTTCACTCTACACTCCAATTAGCTTTGGTGAGCCTCCTTGTATTCCAAAGGACTTCACAATTACTTTCCAGTTAGTAGTTTTAATTTTAGGTGTCCTGGGTCTTGTCCTGACATACTTCCTTAATAGTAGAGGCTTCATAGATAGACAGTTTTGGAGAGTCTTTCAATTTTAGATATTTTATTTAAAATTTATATTTCATACTCAGTATATTCAGCAAAATTTTGAGATTCAGTAAACTTTTTCTTAAAACATTTCTTTCAATTTGATGTTTTTGTATGCTTGAATTATTCTTCCGCTTGTAGTCAGCCTGGATGAGGGTTCGCTTGGGGGTCAGCAATGGTTCTCGACTGCCGGCCATGTCCAGAGTGTAGGCTCGGATCGTGACATATGTGTTTATATATATATATATATATATATATATTGTAACACCTCGCTATTCGGAAGAACTAGAAACAACTAGGATTTGGAAGACGCCATTTTTTTTTTGGAATAGTCAAATTTGGAAAGTTTGACAAAGTTAAGGTAAGTATGAGTTTTGGGTCAACATCAAATGACCATAAATCCTAGCTCAGGATGTGTTAGGTGTTCTACCAGATACCGTAGGAAAGATCTTTGAATTATCTTTCCAACGCCGCCAAATTTGCTCAATTTCAAGTTCGTATGAGATGTATATGGCCATTCAAAGTTGGGCTGTCAAGATAAGGAAAGTCAAAACCGGATTTTTGAAGGGTATTATGGTCTTTTCACTACCCAATTAATTTAATTCATTTTTGGTAATTAAGTTGTGGTCTAAACTGATAGGATTCAGTTTACGTTTTACCAAATTAAGTTAGGGTTTTTAGAGAAGAGAATAAAAAAGGAGAAAGGAAGAGGAGAAGAAAGGATTCGACGCGTTCTTGAAGTTAAGCTCGTCGATTTCTACAAGGGTTGATCCCTACGAGGTATGTGAGATCACATAGGGTTGGGTAAGTTCAGCCACGCGCCAATCATGATTCAATTCCATGAATTTGTGTTCTTGAAAGTATAGAAATTGAGTTCTTGATGGATTTTGTTGAAGTTTCTATTGGATTCATGATTGTTGAAGTTCTTGAGTTAAATTCAGGAAATTTGATGTTGTTTTGAGTTGATTCTTGCATATTTTGGTTATGTGTTCGAATTTAAACGTTTGGGGAAGGAACCATTCGAATCTAGGGAGTTTAGAGTGGAAAAACGAACAAGAAAGTTCGTCAAAAACCTGGGGAGGGGGCTGGGGCGCCATGCCACTCAGAGGGCCCCAAATGAACTTCTGTAGTTTGGGCTCTGGGGCACCACGCAAACCAGTGCGTCCCAACCCAACTTCTGAAGTTTTCCCTCGTGGCGCCCAATCAGAGTGCCAAGGACGCCAAGTCTTCTACCCTTTCCCACTTCTTTCCGTTTGAGTTTCCTTGAATCGTACCTATGTCTCCTAGTTGATTTCTACACTTTAAGGTAAGTCTAAACATCATGATGTTGTCTATAACACGAGATCATGACCCTTGAATCCATAAATCAAATTCAATGTGGAGCTAAGAGTCGAGTCAAGAGAGTTCTTAGAGTCTTTCAAAAGTCTTATGCAATCATTTTAAACTTGTTTTAAAGACTTAAGCCTTGAGTTTGATAAAGATTAGAGCCAAGATCATTTCTTCAAATGATATATGGGAACTAATAAATCCCAAAGAACAAATGTTTTCACATTTAAGATAAGAGGAAATACTGATTTCCAAATGAGTAGTTTGAGTTCCATCTCTTTAAGAGTTATATTTTTGAGTAATTACCTCAAATCACAGAAAGAGTTTTGTTATAAAACATATAAGCTGAGTATATTTTGAGAGTATTATTGAGCACCGATATAGGGACGAGTTCATAATAACTCAAGTCTCCATAAACCTGTAGCCATCGTGGGTAGAAAGGGTCAAACTTTTTAGATGATTCCTTAGTGTTTTTTAGCATAGAATAATGGATCCACTTAGTTGAGGCATTCTATATCTCATCAAGTTATAGGACAGTTCTGGCAGCGTGGGCGAGACGATGTATCATCACATAGCTCATAGTGATGGTTGTCAGTTAGAGAAACTCCCATAGAGTTATATTACTTTATTATATATGTTTATTGAGTTGTTCTTACTGTTTTAAATGTTTTATATGAACTGCGCCTTTACTGTCGTTGAATTCTGCATTTTAGTTGAGTAAAGCTGAGGTAAGTGTTCTTAAAGAATTCATTTCAAGCTTATGTCATATTTAGTGTTCCCCTCACATACTGATGCCTTTTGGCCTGAATTGTTTTAATGATGCAGATACAGGTAACCAGGATCAGCATCCAGAGCCCCGTTGATCAAATTGAGAACTCATAATCAGTTGGTGAGCCTCCTCACTTTCGAAAGATCCCTTTTTCATTGTTTAGTATTTCAGTTGTTAGGATGATCGGCGGTCTTGTCCCGACATCCCTCATTGTTTTTAGAGGCTTCATAGATGGATAGTTATAGTTCTCTAGTCTTTCCATTTTCAGTTGTTTATGTTAGGAGTTTGTTTGCCACTCTGGTTAAGTTGAAAGTTTATTTCTAAGACATTCTAAGTTATTTTGAGATAGTTGATTTAAGTGCTTTTGATTTCTTTATTAATGCGTAAAGTCTTCCGCTAAAAGTTTAGTCAGGCCAAGGGTTCGCTTGGGTCCAACAATTGTTCTCGAGTGCCAGTCCCACCCAGGATGTAGGCTCGAGGCGTGACAAACTTGGTATCAGAGCACAAAGTTCAAGAGTCCTAGGGAGTCTATGAAGTCATGTCTGTAGAGTCCTAGTTTTTGGTGTGAAGCGCGCCACATCTATAATTAAGAGGTTGCAACATTTAGGAACTATCTCACTTCTTTCATATTCATTTCGTGCGATAGTGTTGATCTCTATGAAAGTTTCTTTCTAACTCGTGCTTGCGCGTATCTTTCAGATCATGCCTCCACGAAGAGCTACCCGAGGTCATCCTGCTAGGAGGAACGTTGAAGAGCAAGGGGTACCTAATTCACCAGTAGTGCAACCCCAAGGAGAGGTCACCAATGCAGAATTTTGGGAAGCAATTCAAATGCAAAGTCAAGTTGTGATTAAATAGGTTGGGCAACAAAAAGGGTCTCGACAGGAAATGGCTTATACTTCGAGGATCCAGGAGTTCTTGAGGAAGAATCCTCCGAGTTTCATTGGTTCAAGCACCATAGAGGATGCAAAAACCTTTGTAGAGGAACTGCAGAAAGTGTTTGAGGTTATGCATGTTGTGGATGCTGAGCGAGTGGAACTAGTTGCCAATCAACTGAGGGTTGTTTCTAGGACTTGGTTTGACCAGTGGAAGAAGGGTAGGGCTGAGGATGCACCAGTTTTGAGTTGGGTTGTGTTCGAGAGTTCTTTCTTGGGGCGTTTCTTTCCCTGTGAATTGAGAGAATCCAAGGTACGGGAATTCCTTACTATTAAGCAGGAACCTATAAGTGTTCATGAGTATAGTTTGAAGTTAACCCAACTTTCCCGATATGCTCCGAAGATGGTTGCGGATATGAGGAGCAGGATGAGTCTGTTTGTTACTGGATTGTCCCGTCTGTCAAGTAAGGAGGGCAAGGCAGCTATGGTGATAGGGGACATGGACATAGCGAGACTTATGGTTTATGTGCAGTAGGTTGAGGAAGAAAAGTTGAGGGATAGAGAAGAATTTAGAAACAAGAAGGCTAAGACAGGGAATGAGTCCAGGCAGCAAAGGCTTAATGTGAATCGTTTATCCTTTCAACATAAGAAAAAGGGGCCTACTCCATCATCTGCTAATACCCCTGCACCAAGGAACAAAGATGAGTATAATAGTCATAATTCACAGAATTTCAGGGCTAGACCTACTCAGTCTCAGGGTAGTGTGGCACAAGGAGGTAATTGGGCTCCTACATGTGCTAAGTGTGGTAGGAACCACCCAACTGCTTATCGCATGGCTCTACAAGATGTTTCAAGTGAGGTCAAGAGGGTCACTTCATGAAAGAGTGTATGAAGAATAGGCAGGGAAATGGAAATAGGGGCAATAGAGCCCAATCTTCTTTAGTTGCTCCACATAGGGCTGCACCTAGCGGAGCTACTTCAGGTACTGGCGGAGGAGAAAAACGCCTATATGTTATCACTAGTTGTCAAGAGCAAGAGAATTCTCCAGATGTTGTCACTGGTATGATCAAAGTCTTTACTCTTGATGTTTATGCTTTGCTAGACCCATGAGCGATTTATCTTTTGTGACTCCTTATGTTGCAATGAATTTTGATGTTCTTCCTGAGAAACATTGTGAGCCCTTTTATGATTCAACACTTGTTGGGGAGTGATAGCATCCAAGGAATCTCTACTCCATTGAAGGACAAGGATGAAGCTTTAGAAACTCCAAGGAGGCCCATAACAAGATCTCAAACCAAGGAATTCAATGATAAGCTCAATGAGCTTCAATCGCTGATCCAAAGGTGTCTTATTAGGAAAGAAGAGCTCAAGCCCAAGGGAGAAGAATTGTCCAAATGCTACAATTATTTAGTGGCCCAAATTCAAGCCCAAGATGAGGAATTTTAAGGTCCAATTTCGTGCAAATAAGGTCAAGAAGAGTCCAAGAATCAGCCACAACAAAATTTGCTTTCTGCCCAAGTTTTGAGAGAAGACTAGTCAAACTTTCCAAGATTGTCAA
>JAJOOR010085832.1:0-37377 GCA_036250505.1 Solanum acaule | reverse complement strand
TCGCATTTACTTCAAGTGCCAAAGCTATGGTCTCCAGCATCACCCAATCCGGGGATAATAAACCTAAAAATTACAGAACAGGAAACAATAATGGCATGTTGCAGGAGTGCTATCTAGAGAAGTGAGCAAGGTAAAAGGTTGTGCAATGATTGGTTACCCTTTCTCATTAACAGTTGGGTCAACTATTCCAGCGTATACATGTAATCTGGTAAACAAAGAAACAAGAGTTAAGGAAATCTACTGAAATGATTCAAATACAGAAGATAGATACAAAAGTTTGAGTTGTTAAACTAGTTACCGTGGATACTTCTCACTGAGTTTTGTGGAGGAGCAGCCACTGCACATACCTGAAAGATGCAAGTCATGTAATCAGCGAGTTGAAAACATACATAACTAGAGACATCAAAAATTCAAAACTAACACTCACTGAAGCAAAGTTCAATCAAAATATTGAAAAGTACATTAGCGACCTAAGCTCATAGAGTTGCTCCATTTTCTCACACATGTTCAAGATGAGGTTTTCTAAAAATGTTTGAAGCAAATTCTAGAACAGCTTGAGAGAACAAAGAAAGGGATGTCAAAACTAAGAATTCAAACATGCAAGGTTTGTGGCAAAATATCAGTTGCAATATGTGGTGCAAACAAATATTTTAGCAAATAAACGTAAATGAATATGTTGGAAACCTACCACTTTAATCTAACTATTGTCAACCCCACTATCCTTTATAAGGTCAATAGCTGCAACGATTGTACCACCTAGGAAGATGTAGAAAATCCAGGAATTGCAGCAACAATCTGGGACCTTGTGAACTCAAACTGAAAAGCTGAGAAAGAGACAAATAAACATCATCTTCAGAGAAAAGAGAGTCAGAAAACCAACAAATTCCAGTCAAAGACGTGAAGGTGTACACCCAGTGTGGTATGTAGGGAAATGCCATTAATTAATGATTTTACAGCCATATTACGAGATCTTCATTCCACTTTTTTGGCAAGAATCGTTTGATAGCAGGTAACAATGTTGCACTGCAAAGCCCCAAAGAAAGGGATGATATTAGTATTGAGAGACGATGCATTAGTTGAATGAGAGAGAAATGAGAAACAGAGAGGAATCGTTCTTGAGAATTTCAGACATGGGAGAAGAAGGCGTCGTTTTTCCATTTGTGAGACCTAAAAATTGTGATTTTTTTCTGATTTGGGGGAAAAGAAAGATTTATGTTTTATGAATTGTTTTTTTTTTCCAATAAAAATTGGAGGGAGAGTTAAAAATGATAGATGAAATATAATATTTTAGTGAAAATTTTAAGGCCACATTTGTAATGTGTTGCGTTTAAAATTATAAAAATAGGACACTTTAAAAGTGTGGCCATATATGTAAATAGTTGTTGTCAATTATATCATCCTGTAACAACGCTTATAAAGTGTAGCCTATACCATTAAAGAGTACACTTTACAAGTGTTGCTAATATTATCTAAGCTAAAAGTTAAAAACTTGGGCTACGCTTTAAAAGCGTCCCTAAAAATATTTTAGGCAACACTTTACAAGCGTTGTCCAGATTAAGTGTGGTCGTAGGCCTAAAATGGTGTACTGTCATTCATTCATTTATATCACACACATGCATCATATCAAAATTATATATTAACCTCCACATGTAGGGTACAAGGAATCTATCCATCAATTCAATACCATAATATGCATAGTAAATAAGCACCTCCACCTTTCAAGTGGATCAACATCTAATTCATAATTCTAATTCAACAAGAAATTGATCATCACTTACCCTTTCAAAACCATGAATTCACTTTCACCAACAAACCTTTCATTAATACAATTAGGCATGAATAGTGATACAATTCAACAATCTAAATCAATTTAGGCATAATCCATCTACATTCATTCATGATCAACAAACCCACTTCATAAGGCACAATATAGGAATTGAGAGAAATCATTGGTTCATAGAGTATTTTCATCTTAAATCATCAATTAAACATCAATACAATCATAATTTGTCATTAGAAACTATTTGAAAACATTTGATGAATGAACCCATGAGATTGAGTAAAACCCTAGATTTTCATGATTTGAAATCTTCTTTGAGCTGGCTCCTTGAATGGAAAATTAGACAAGGATCAAGACCACCATACCTTGCTATTGATTCCCCACGAAAATTAAAGAAGAAACACCTTGGAATCACCAACCCTAGCTTGAAATTGACCTTGATCTCCAATGGAGTTTCTAGAGATAAGACTTTAGGAGGGGAGGGTTTCGATTCGGGGAATATGAATAATGAAATCTAAAATAAGGGTTAAATGCTTTAATACTCTTAAAATATGTTAATAAACACAAAATAACCGTCCAAACACTTAACTAGCCAAGGGAGGAATTTACCAAACCACCATTGGCATGGTTCACGCCCTAGATGAGTCCATTCACGAACCATCCTATGGGTCCGTGGTCTAGGGCTATGGCTAGGTTTGGAGGGGCTTGACCTACGGAGCAAGACCACGAGCCGTAGATCAATCTACTGGCCATGGATTGCATCCGTGATTCACATTATTTAGCAGCCTTTAAGGGGCAGCCTTGGAGTTAGGCTTTAGTGTCCCCCTCAAAGACCCTTGGTTGGTCCTTGGGGTGTTGTACCTTGACGTTTAACCCCTATAACCCTCAACCATAGCTCGGGATAACATAAAACAACATGAAACCTCACATTAAACTCAAATACACACACATGAGGCTCTAGTTTCACCAGTTCTATTTAGTGTCGTTACATTAACATCCTAAAATCAATGTTCAAAATTTAATTTATAGTCATTAAAATTAAGCCACAAAGGGATTTTTGTCAAAGTAAGTCGGGTTGCGGAACCACTCGGCGAGTCGCCCTTTGACCTCTTCCATCGCCTTTTCCCCTTGGCATTCAAAATCCTCGTGTTCTGTAATTTGTACGATCTATCTATGCTTCACGGAACTACTCGGAGATTCGCCGACTTCTCTTTTTTGTCACCGACTTGGTTTCTTCCCTCAGGAATGGAACATACTGGAAATTTAGGCAGTCAAACTAGCCACTCAGCGATTTGCTAAGTGCTCTTGGCGATCACCATGATTGGCATTATTCATTTCTTCAGTTTGTTTTGTTTCTTCTTGCCTGTTAGAGTCCTTGGTTTGTTCCTCAATTCATATACCTGAATATCAAGGGTTTAACATCAGTTTATAGCGCAAATTAAGCAGTTGAGGACACTAAATCTACATAAACAAAGCCCCAAATGAGCCAAAATCTCAGACTCATCAACACCCCCAACTTAAAATTTCGCTTGTCCTCACCTTCAAGATCAACAGTTCAAAAACGATATCTCAAATAGTGCTGCATAAGACTCAACATGAATGCACACAACAAGACTCAACATGAATGCAATGATCAACTACGCACTGAAAGATTCAAATTGTGACTCACCATTATCAAAGATGCTCAAGTTCACAATACTTTCTTCAAATGAAAGTTCAAGCTCAACAAAGGTACTCAAATTCCCTCACAACAAAGTGATTCCCTCTTCACACAAAGTTCTTCAACAATTTATAGTTCAGGAATCACATACAACTCGTAGACTCACAAAGATGAACATATGCATGACTTCACCCATAGGTTTGCCCTTATTTTCCAATCAACATTCATTTCAACTCACTCAAAATCACCAAGGTCTTCTCAAGGCTTGTAACGGGGCTAAGTGTAAATGTGTGGTCATTTAGGCTCAGTGGCTTCTACGCTCATGAAATGTGGTCTAAACATCACTCTTTTTCTTTTCTTCAACATTTTGATCATGCTCATAATTCACCCCATTATGAAACTTCAAATGGACTACTGGATACCCAATTTCTTTTGCAACTTCAACTACTTTATTTCATAACATTTTCATTATTTTTCTTTTGTTTTTTTTTGTATATGGAGGTGTTTAATCTTTTTAAAAAACATTGCTCAAAGTGGGAATTTTTCACACTTCTTGATTTACCTTCTTTTTTCACCACACCCCAAGTTAGGTTTTTGGCCTATGTTGGTTTTTCAAACAAATCACCTTCAAGAGAGTTATGGGTGAATGGATAAAGAGGGATCACAATTGTTCAAGTTTCTTCCAAGAAAAGGATAAGGCTTAAGAGGGTTCAAGCAAGGTTCACAAATATCACAAGGTCGGCGACAAAAGAGGTATATTGTAAAATTGTTTCACTCTTTAAAATTGTTGCCTAAGGTCATTTCAAGTGCTTGCATCATTTAGTCAACCGGACCATCGGGGCAAATTCTAGGTGTCATCACACACAATGTTCAAGGTAAGCTCATCACACAAGGCATTGGCATCAATATCAAATGAGACTCCACACATTCTAGCTAGCGTGCAATGTTCATCACAACAGACTCATTCGATAATCCGCTAGTCACAACGAGATGCAAAAAGTCCACACATTGTCTATGCAAGTTCATTTGGCCTCATCATAGCTGCACATTCATTTCATTTAATTAAGAGCATTATTTGAGTCATCAGCATTGATCATAACCGATACTCAAATTCGCACAAGAACAGCCACAATTACAAATAATAGAGGTGGAATAAATTTTAAAAATAGGTCAAAACCATTTTCATTCAAAACAAGGAACCACAAGCTCAAACATCCACAAGATTAATATCCAAACATAACTAAAACACAAATATAGATCAGAAAACCCAATATATACAAACAAAATTGTAATCATAAGAGGTAGGTATGGAAATACCTCACCCTATCCACAAAAGAAAATCAATTGTCCTCAAATGCAATTAAAACAAAGATAATCAATAAAACAACAAAGATGGAGGTAAAAATATCATCCTGCCAGGCTAAGCCTAGGGTAAAGATTGCATCGCAGTCACTCCATCTGTCAAGGCATCAATGCCCAGGGTCACACTCTGGTCTTGGGCATCAGTGCCCGGTGTAATATCAACACTAGCTCCATTGGAGCCTGCCATAGAAGTCTCCCTCAATGAAGTCTGAATGGTTGAATGTACCACAGCCTCCTCAACCTCAGACAGACCCTCATAGCTGGTCTCCTCCTAAACATTGAGCTGCTCATCATCAGTCTCATCTCAGACTCTACAACGACCTCATCGGCTCTAACCTCATCTCTAGTGGCATCCGGAGGTACATTAGAACAATCGGAATATCTGTGACTAGGTCATTAGGGATCTCCACGGTCCTAAAAATAATCAATATATCTGTGGACTTCAGCTAGTCCACAACTTTCCTCAGCTGTGCAATTGCGAACTTTAAGACCGACACCTCATGAGTGGCTCCCTCACCTCTCTCACACACCTATATCCTCGCTGTGAGAGCATTGATAGCATCTCTCAGAGGTGTCAAAGCAGCGGTGAGCACTCTCTCAATCATCCTAGGAACTGCAGCCTCTAACCTTGAGGCACGCACATCAGCAGAATGGGCTAGGTGCCTCATCCGTAGTAGTATGGCATGGATGACTAAAGGTCGGGATGCAACAGTACTAGAAGTAGACCAAGGAGGCAGGGGAGCGGTAGAAGTGCTCAAAGTCATAGAAGGGGCAGAGTTAGAAATACCTGAAAGCTTAGTGGCCGGAGTAGGCAATACTGCCTCTGTAGTTAGTGTCTCAATATGAATAGTCGGGGATGCATCCACCGCGGCTGCCTTCTTCTTCTCAGCCTCATCCTTAAAATATTCAGCCTCAATAAGCCGGATGTCAGTATAGGAGGTGGGAATCACTTATTGAGTACCGTTAGATAAAAGATGGGCCAACCAACCTTTCATATTCTCCAAAGCCTTTGTCTTGATCATGCTCTAGTAGTTGTCTATAATGTCTGCATTGCATTCAAAAACAACGTTTATATCATCGCTATCATACTTTACCTTCCTTCCCCTAAAAACTACATAGTCAACTGGCTTGAAGGTAGCAGCCTTCTTGTTTCCCTGTGGCACCAAAGCTCCATAGGCAGTGTAATAATCCCAGACCCAACCAGGAATGTAAGGGCCCCGGGGTTTATTAAAGATCTGGAAGTTGTGGGATTTCAAGGTGCTCCAGATCTCCGGATATCTGTCCATAACACCATTTGTGGACAATATCTTCTTCTCAATGATAGTCCTCACTTCCTCAGCCTTTAGTATGTTGATAGACCGGGGAAAAGGACCCTATGCAGGTGGTGCTGGGACAATAACTTGGTCTGGACTGGAGAAAGAGGAGTGGTCTGAGGCATGCGGATCCTACACAGATCATGCATCTTGTTGGAACGCATTTTAGCTCTCCGGGCCAATAGCAGCTGGTCATCCTCAGGCTCAAAGATGACAGCCTGAGGAACTGGTGTTCCCCCTCTCTTTCAGATGTGGTGTCACAACCCAGGGGTATACCCTAGAAATAACACGGTGTTCTTGACCCCGAAGGGGTCTCATACAAGCCCTTAGCATATCATGAAAATAGGATAATAGAAAAGTGCGGCAAATTTAAAAGTTTTACAATCGAAGTCATTTTCATTAAAACAAGAGGAAGTCTTTCTATACTTTGTCTCAAACCATCTAATACAATTTAGATTAAATTCTTCGGACACATCCCATACCACAGTCTCAAAACATGAAATAAAATAAATGAAATGGTTGGTTTGTCCTCAAAGCTATGAGGACTCACCAAGATCTTCAGCTCCTTAGCTCCTTAGAAACCTAGCTTCAAGATAGCACTCAAGTCTCCAAACCAAACATTTGAATATAATGTAGGGAAAGTATGTGTTAGTACAAAATGTACTAAATATGTTAGCTAGCATAATCATCAGAGCATAAGACAAGGGTTAGTCAATATAAGACATAATCCAAAATCATATGAAATACTTCATGAAACATAAATCATAAGCATAAGAGGCAATATCATCATAATAAGCAAAGTCTCCAACATAAGCATCATATAGACATTCTTTGACTCTTAGTCATCTCTACCATAATAGAACCATTCTCAAGTAACGTCAAAAGCATACATGTGCAAAGCATGAATAGCTCCCATAATACCACGGAAGCCAAGTATACTCTTTTTGGTCATCCTAATCATAGTCTATATACATGGTCAAGTCTTAAGCTTTTCTACCATAAGGGAAACATACTCCTAAGTAATCTCAAAGCACACCTGTGCATTGTATGAAAGGCATCCCATACTACCCTTCACACTAAGCATAACCTTGAAATCATCATAGTCATATTTACCCTACTTTGGTCTCATTATTAGCTTACCTCATATAGACAAGGGTACTATCACATTTAGTCAATAATATCATGTCAAGGGAGGCAACTATAGCACAATCCTATCCAAGCAAACATCATATAAGAGAAACACCTCATGAGTCAGCTTAAGGCAAGCTTGTGTCATGCATGAACAAGACCCCATAATCCTACCCACGCTAAGCTAGACACTTTAGGTTCATCATTCATGTTTATCATCTCTTAACATCATAAAGACAAGGGTAATTACCTCTTAGTCTTGCATGTATTGGAGAGTTATCTAGAACTACAATCCAAACTAGTCATGCTCATAATCACAAGTGTAAGGGGAATTACCTCAAGGCATATATTTTTAGTTCATCATAAAGGACAATGGGAATTAATGCAATCCATATATATCATGGAATCATACAAACAAGGGTAATCACCTCTAGTCACTCGTATCAATAAATTATAAAGACAATGGGAGTCTACACAAGTCATACTACTTAATGAATCATAGGTATTCGCCTCCATGTCTATTTTAAGGTGATATAGGTATTCACATCCATATCAATTTTAATGTGTAATGTTGGTATTCGCCTCCACATCATCACATAAGGATCATAAGTAATCGCCTCCATGATCAAACTAAAGGCTAATGGGTATTCACCGCTATCCTTGAGAGTCACACATATATAAAGGGTAATCACCTTACACTCCGCATGACTAACTAATTAGGAATAAGGGAAGTCACCACACATTCCTATCATTTAAAGGTCATTTAGGGGAATCACCAGAAGCCTCATCACATGTTATAGTCCTAGGACTTATATTCATTTTAGGTGAGAAAACCTTTCAACCTAGAATCATTCTATGTGAGAGAACCTTTCATGTCATACTATATTCATGCATAATACCATATATAGAATTCTATATTAGACATTGGTATCCTTATGACTCAAGTGAATTTATCAATTCACATATTCAAGCATTTATTAGGTAGATTAGGTAGGCAAAGAACTTCCACCATAACTCTATACATTTAAGCTTCTATTCTCATTTAGACTTTACTCTCAAAGCGTTAACACATCTAGATCTTCACATTGGCTTTACCCTCAAAACCTTAGTGATCAACATTCATGACTACAAGCCTTATACTCAAGATTTACTTCTTATTCTCACCATTCATACCTAAATTTTAGGTATTCTAATCATATTCCTCATTACTAGGTGATTCTAGTCATAATTAATCATAAAGGTTCAATTTCATCTTTATATGTCAAGATCAACCATATTCAACAAAGTCTAGTTCAATTTATGATTATATGTTTACAACCTTGAACAATTACTACACATGATATTGATTTAGGAAGATCACCTATGAACCTTCAATTTCACCTCTAATGGCATAAACCCACAAAATATCACATTCATCAAATAGACTAGGGTTTATCATAGAAATCACATGAATTCATCATATTATCACAATTCAATGTTAATACAATCATAATTAGGTATTATCCACTAGATTGGAATCATACCTAAACCCTACCCACAATGTAGAAGGAAACCCTAGTTAGATTGGGTTTTTGAATTCACAATTGCGGGAAAACCTAGGGGGATCTATGGGTGGAAGAACCCATAGATGATTAAGCTAACATACCTAAATTTAAAGCCCTAATCAAGCTTACATCAACGGAGGAAAATTTTCCCTACTGTCTTCTATTTTTCTTCTTTTTCTCCTTCTTCTTCACTTTTAGAAAGATAATTTCTTGGAGGGAATTTAGGTGTTTGAAGGATGAGTTAAGATGATTTAGTTTAGGGGTCTATTAATCTTATATAGGTGGGTAAAAAACAACTATCTGACCTCCCTTAAACCCTAATTAATGAATGACTTAACCCCAAAACCCCTAACTAAAAACTAAAATTGAAAAATCTACTTGGACCTACGCCTCTCCACCCACCGACCGTGGGTGGATATATGAGACGTGTTGCACCTCCGTGAAAAAAATGACGCTATCAAAGACACTTCATCCAATACTAAGTGTCAGCGATCGTTCAATAGTAATATAACCCAACTAAGTGAGTTAGGGTTGAGTCCCAATTGAGTGGTGCGTAATTGAGAATCAATAGGCAAGTAAGAATATGCCCTAGTCAATCATAGCTAGAAACATTTACGAATAAAAGTATGGTTTAAATTATAGGTGACACAATTGTCAAATATCAAAGGGGTTTGGTTTCAATTATCAACTAAAACAACAAATAATATGAAAATAACAATTAGGGAGACGGGATTCTTGTGATATGATAGGATTATGGGCTAAGATAGAGAGCCGGGTAATTGCAATTAATAGTAAACAACTGCAAATCAGTTATTAAGCAAGACTTTAGTGGGGATAAACATTCTCTCGAACAATTTACCCTGAATCAAATTGGTTTCTCTCGGATACCAATAAGCAGAAATTAAGCAAAGCCTTCGCTGTAGTCCATTCACTCTCTCGAGCTGAATATGTGGAAAAAGGTTTAGGGTTCACTCTCTCCAGCTGAACCTATAACAACCCAATACCCACAGACCATCTATTCAGTAATTTTAGTTTCAAAACCTCTCTCTCTCTCGCAAGCCAAAAACACGAAGTTAAGATTGTATTTGCAACTACAACCCATTAAATTCAACCACAATTACTGAACGAAAACACACCTTCAAACAAAAATTAAACTATCAATTAACAATGCCCAACAATTATATCAACCCATAATCACACCCCAAGAATTGGGGTTTTAGCTAGACATCATAAAAAGGTAAAAATCGTTACCAAGTTGTGTTTCCATCAACTAGGTAGGATTGATATAGTCTTACAAAGTTCTAAGATGAAGAATCTTCAACACCCACTTCCAATTTCTTAGATATGGAAATCTTCAAAGCTAAGGAAAAATGTCTCAAAAACTCAGTTCTAAGCTCTCTACTTGAAAACTGAATAATAATGAAAACTGAATGTTAGATACTAAACTAAGAATTTAAAAATGTATTTATAGTCGCCCAAAAATGTGTTGCGAAGGACCATTTGGCGCAGTAAGTCGGGATCGCCGATCCACTAGGCGATCCGCCCTTTGGCCAATTCCATCGCCTTTTTGCTTTGGCCTTCAGTATCTTCAGGTTTTATACTTTGGGCGATATGACACTGCATCGCGGAACCGTTCGGCGACTCACCGACTACTTCTTTTGATCGCCGACTTGATTTTCTGCTTCAGGGCTCGGCATACTAGAACATCAGGGGGGGACAATGGCCATTCGGCGACTCGCCCAATGGATTAGGTGATCCTCAGGCTCTCTTTTCCTCGTTGTTTTAGCTGCCTTGTTCCTTTTTGCTCAATAGTGTCCATGTTTTGTTCCTCAATCCAAATACCTGAAATTCAAGGATTTACATCAGTTATTAGCACAAAATATGCATTTGAGGACACTAAATCTATTAAAATAATGCCCTATATAAGTCCAAATTGTGGACTCCTCAACACACCCAACTTAAACATTTTCTTGTACTCAAGTAAAACCCAAGTTTAGCAATTCAAAAGGGATGTCTCGAACAGTGCTACACAAGACTAAATCATGAATGCACACAAGAAGACTCAACTTACTCATGCAAAGATCAATTGTGCAGTGAAAGACTCAAATTGTAACTCACCATTATCAAAGAATCTCAAGCTCACAATACTTGCTTTAAATGCAAGTTCAAGCTCAACATAGGTACACAAATGCCCTCACACAAAGAATTATTCCATATTCACACACAAGGGTTCACAATTTAAAGCTCCAGAATCAAATGCAACGCTCACACTCACAATGATGAACACAATGCATGATTTCACTCATATGTTTGCCCGTATTTTCCAATCAACATTTGCTTCAACTCACTCAAGATCAAAAAGGTCTTTTCAAGGCTTGTAATGGGGCTAAGTTAAAAGGTATGGTCATTTAGGCTCAATGGCTATCGTCCTCATGAAATGTGGTGTGAACAACACTTCCTTTCCTTTTCTTCATCATTTTCATTCGTGCTCACAAGTCATCCCACTATTCACTTTCCACGGACTGTTGGAAACCCCATTTTCTTTGTATTTTCACAACTTTATTCCACAACTTCTTCATTCTTTTTCTTTTTCGTTCTTTTCTTCTTTTTCTCTCTTTTTTTTTGTAAAGAGGGGTTCCATTTTTCTCAAAACCATGGATCAAAGGGGACTTTCTTGCACTTCTTGATTTACCTTCTCTTTTCACCACACCCCCAACTTAGGCTTTTGGCCAAAGTTGAATATTCAAACAAACCACAAATGATGAGGATTATGGGTAAAGGATCAAGAAAGGTCACAATGAGATCAAGTTTCTTCCAAGAAAAGGGTAAGGCTCAAAGGTTGCTCAAAAGGGGTTCACACACTCACAAGGTAGGTCACAAAAGAGGTATACTATCAAATTGTTTCACACTCTTCAAAGTTTCCTAAGATAATGTTAAGAGATTGCCTCACTTAGTTAACTAGACCAATGGGGTAAATTCTAGGTGTCATCACATATGGTTCACGGTAAGCTCATCACATAAGGCATAAACACCAATGTCAAACAAGACACCACACTTTCGCTAGTGTGCAATGTTCATCACAAGAGACTCAATTCGATAATTTGGTAGTAACAATAAGATGCAAAGAGTTTACATATTGTCTATGCAACTTCATTTGGTGTCATCGTAGCCGCATATTCATTTTTGTTTGATTATGAGCACTATTCAAGTCATCAGTATTGATCAAAACTGATACTCAAATTTGCAAGACAACAACCATATTTTACACAAATAGGAGGTGGTACAATATTTTTCGGAAGGGTAAAAAAAATCATTTATCATTTAAAACAAGGAGCCACAAGCTCAATCATCCATAAAAGCAGTGTAAAATACAATTATAGCTCAACATGCAATATATAAACAAAACCAAAGAGTCACAAAAGATCACACAAAAGGTGGGCCTCAACCCACCACAAATAAAATCATTTGTACTCAAATGCAAACAAAATCAAAAATATCCAAAAGTCAAAATGAAATAAGATAGAGAGGGAGGTAAAGAGGGATTCTGTCTACACAATTGCTCCATTTGTCTAGGCATCAGTGGCTGGTGTATCAATCTGGACTTGGGCATCACTGCCCGAAGTCGCCTCAGAAGTAGTAGTAGCAGCCAAGGGAGTATACACCAAATAAGCCTTCACAACAACATCTACCATGACCTCCTCAGTCTTAGTAAGGCCCTCATATAAAGCTTCCTCAGCCACGTCAAGCATCTCCTCATTAGTCTCTGCGTCAGACTCGGGATTAGCTATCACCTCAACTCTAACCTCATCTCTGGTGCTATCCAGAGGCATATCTTACATATCTAGGATCTCTAGTGTCCCAAAGATCATGGACATGTCGGTGGACTTCAGCTGATCCACATCACTCCTCAACACAGCAATAGCGGCCTTTAAGGCCGTCACCTCTTCGGTGGCCCCTTGGCTACACTCACACACCACTATTCTCACCGCAAGGGTATCAATGGTGGCACTCAATGGTTTCATGGCATCGGCCAGGGCAGTCTAAATCATGCTCACAATGGAGACCTCGAGTCTATGCCCCAAGATCAGCAAAATGGACAAGCTGCCCCATCCGGAGTAATAAAGCCTGAGTAATCGAGGGTCGGGAGACAGTAGAAGTGGCAAGTCTAGGAGGCAGTGCAGCAGCAGAAGAACCTGGAGTATCAGAAGGTACAACACAAAAAGTACCTGAAGGCCCAGGGGCCGAAGTAAGCAAGGATGTCTTTGCAGGTGTTGTCTCTGTATTTATGACCGGGGAAGAGTGCACCAGGGCTACCTACTTCATCTTAACTTGGTCCTTTAAATATTCAGCCTCAATACTCCGTATATCAGTGGAGGATGTGGGAATCAGTTCCACATCCTTCATTGCATCTCTCAGAACTCGAACCCATCTGCATAGCTCGGTGATCAACACTAGGAAGGGAAGTGAGTCTGTGATCAAAGAAGCGGCGCCATTTTGATAAGAATTACGCTATGAAAGACACTTCATCCAATACTAAGTGTCAGCTATCGTTCAATAGTAATATAACCAAACTAAGTAAGTTGGGGTCGAGTCCCAAGGGAGTTGTTCGTAATGGAGAATCATTAGGCAAGTAAGAATATGCTCCAGTCAATCATAGCTAGAAACATTTACGAATAAAAGCATGGTTTAAATTATAGGTGGCACAAGTGTCAAATATCAAAGGGGTTTGGTTTCAATTATCAACTAAATCAACAAATAATACAAGAATAACAATTATGGAGATGAGATTCTTGGGATGTGATAGGATTATGGGCTAAGATAGACAATCGGGTAATTCCAATTAATAGTAAACAACTGCAAATGAGTGATTAAGCTAGATTTTAATGGGGATAAACTTTCTCTCAAATAATTTACCCTAAATCAAATTGGTTTCTCTCGAACACCAAGAAGCAGTAATTAAGCACAACCTTTACTTTAGTCCATTCACTCTCTCGAGAAGCGGCACCATTTTGAAAAGTATGAATAGCATCCCATAATACCACCCAAGCCAAGTATCCCTTTTGTGGTCATCTTAATCATAGTATATATAAATGATCAAGTCTTAAGCTTTTCTACCATAAGGGAACCATACTCCTAAGTAACCTCAAAGCACACTTGTGCAATGTATGAAAGGAATCACATACTACCCTTCACACTAAGCATAACCTTGAAATAATCATAGTCAAATTTACCCTACTTTGGTCTCATTATTATCTTACTTTATATAAACAAGGGAACTATCACCTTTAGTCAATCATATCATGTCAAGCAAGGCAACTATAGCACAATATTATCTAAGCATACATCATATAAGAGAAACACCTCATGAGTCACCTTAAGGCAAGCTTGTGCCATACATGAACAAGACCCCATAATCCTACCCATGCTAAGCTAGACACATTTGGTTCAACATTCATGTTTTTCATCTCTTAACATCATAAAAACAAGGTAATCGCTTCTTAGTCTTGCATGTATTGGAGAGTTATCTAGAACTACAATCCAAACTAGTCATGCTCATGTTCATAAGTGCAAGGGGAATCACCTCAAGGTATACACGTTTAGTTCATCATGAAGGACAAGGGGAATCACCTCAAGCCATATATATCATGGAATCATCACACAAACAAGGGTAATCACTTCTAGTCAATCATATCAATAAATAATAAAGATAAGGGGAGTCTCCACAAGTCATACTAGTTAATAAATCATAGGTATTCGCCTCTATGTCCATTTTAAGGTGATATAGGTATTCGCCTCCATATTAATTTTAATGTGTAATGTAGGTATTCTCCTCCACATCATCACATAAGGATAATAGGTAATCGCCTCCATGATCAAACTAAAGGCTAATGGGTATTCACCGCTTGCCTTGGGAGGCACACATATATAAAGGGTAATATCCTCACACTCCCCATGACTAACTAATCAGGAATAAGGGAACTCACCATACATTCCTATCATGTAAAGGTCATTTAGCGGAATCACCACAAGCCTCATCACATGTTATAGACCTAGGACTTAGATTCATTTTAGGTGAGAAAACCTTTCAACCTAGAATCATTCTATGTGAGAGAACCTTTCATGTCATACTATATTCATGAATATTACCAAATCTAAAATTCTACATTAGACATTGGTATCCTCATGACTCAAGTGAATCTATCAGTTCACATATTCAAGCATTTACTAGGTAGATTAGGTAGGCAAAGATCTTCCACCATAAATCTTTCCATTTAAGCTTCTATTCTCATTTAGACTTTACTATCAAAGCTATAAAACATCTAGATCATCACATTGGATTTACTCTCAAAACCCTAGTGATCAACATTCATGACTACAAGCCTTATACTCAAGCTTTACTTCTTATTATCACCACTTATACCAAAATTTAAGGTATTCCAATTATATTTTTCTTTACTAGGTGATTCTCGTCATAATTTATCATAAATGTTCAATTTTATCTTTACAAGTCAAGATCAATACTATTCAAAAAAGTCTAGTTCAATTCATGATTGTATGTTCCCAACCTTGAACAATTACTACACATGACATTGATTTAGGAAGAACACCTATGAACCTTCAATTTCACCTCTAATGGCATAAGCCAACAAAATATAACATTCATCAAATAGACTAGGGTTTACCATAGAAATCACATGAAATCATCATAATATCACAATTCAATGTTAATACAATTATAATTATGTATTATCCACTAGATTGGAAACATACCTAAGCCTTACCCACAATATAGACGGAAACCCTAGCTAGATTGTGTTTCTGACTTCACAGTTGGGGGAAAACCTAGGGGGCTCTATGGGTGGAAGAACCCATAGATGATTAAGATAACATACCTCAATTCAAAGCCATAATCAAGCTTGCATCAATGTAGACAGAAACCCTAGCTAGATTGGGTTTCTGACTTCATAATTAGGGGAAAACCTAGGGGGCTAGATGGGTGGAAGAACCCATAGATGATTAAGATAACATACCTCATTTCAAAGGCATAATCAAGCTTGCATCAATGAAGGAAAATTTGCCCTACTCTCCTCTCTTCTTCTTCAGAGAGAGAATTTCTTAGAGGGAATTTGGGTATTTGAAGGATGAGTTAAAATAATATAGTTTATGAGCCTATTAAGCTTATATAAATTGATAAATAAATAACTAACCGACCTCCCTTAATCCCTAATTAATTAATGACTTAACCCCCAAAACCCTAACTAAAAACTAAAATTGAAAAATCTGCTTGGACCTATGCACCTCCACTAACGAACTATTGGTGGATCTACCGGATGTGCTGCACCTCCCTAGGTGAGGTCTGCTGCTCAACATTGCAGGCATGTGCAGGCCTTGACCCACGACCCCAACCTACGGGGCGTGGGTTCACCTAAGGCCAGTAGGTGCCAATCGTAGGTGGGCTGCAATTTTGGCAGTTTTAGGGCTGTTTTGAGGGTCCTCCTCAAGGACCCCTTGGGTGGTCCTTGGGGGTCATACCTTGACTCCCTAACCCTTAAACCCCTATTCTAAGTACGAGAATCATTTTTACGACTTAAATCAGTCTTCAAGATCTAAAACTCTTATGAAAAGCTCTAGAACACCCTATTTCAACTTACGAGTTTCTGGGGCATTACATGTAGTGCGGTGAGTCGTGTAGACTCCCTCACTATCGGAGATAATCTTCGGTGACTCACCTATGGGTGCCTTTCCTTTTACTTTTCCTTTCCCATCCATGGTAGGATGTTTGGATGCCGCTGCATCCTCATTAATGACGATTTATTTTGCCCGTTCGCAGGGTAACATGTCTCATCCTGGTACTTTGGGACTAGCCATATCTGTAAAAAACACATCGAAAAGAGTTAGAAATAATTCAAGAAAGTTTGCTGAATTGAAGTTGCAAAAAGACTCACCAAACCAGTCGGCGAGTCACTTAGGAGAGCCAGATTGGGCTCGCCGAAAGGACCAGCATGAAAAATTCCCAGAAATAATGCATGTCCACAATATTCAAGGCCCTTTAGTGAATCACCAACACTAGTCGATGAGCTCAGATTTGCCCGCCGAATATTACAGTGTGTTTTAAGGGTTAGGGGCTTAAAAAGGGCAATCAATGGAACCTTTTGGCGAGCTCAAGCTTCCCGCCAAAAGTTATAGACTCAAATTAACCAAATCAAGCAATTAAGGGTGATCAAAGGGGGACGTTGTCGAACTGCCGAACCATTCAGCGAGCTCGACCCAGCTCACCAAACTGCCCAATGTGCCAAATTTCAACCCCGTTTCCCAAAATAAAGACCGCACCCCCCGAAATCAAAATGAAACACACATACTACTCAATTCACACTAGACCCATAAGGACCATGCCTCCGGGGTATTCAAACATCCCCTGATTTGGCCAAAATTGTCCATTTGACAACTTTTGCCCTTAAGAATGACATCAACCACTCCATCATTGGGAAAATTACATCATTTGGCTCAATTTGAAGTTACTCAGACTTCACCCAACTAGACCCAACATAAAATAACTGCAACCCAACAATTTAGAATCAAATTAATTGCACAAAACATAGGGATTCATCAATTTAAGCATTTAGGCACAAGTTCGAAACACAAAATAGGTAATCCGGCAAATAAAACATGATTTATACACAGACCTATCACATAACAACACTTATTTACCAAGAGCATTCGAGTTCAATCACTAATCAAAAGTGCGGGGTTCAGAAAACCAATCTTAGTGTCAAATTGAGAATTTGATAAGCTATGTGGCAAAGTAATCCAAATTTGAGCACGAGATCAAAAACAAATATGAATAAAAATAGCAGAGTATCGGAAATATAAAGTGCGGGTGAGAGTGTACGTGGTTAGAAATGAGAAAATGTGAATGATTTTGAAGTTTTAAATCGTTTGGCCTTTTAAAACATTTCAGTTCGTGGCTTTTTCGGTGGTATTGGTCGACCACGCCGAACCACTTGGTGAAGTGCCGAGTGGTAACTTACCTCGCTGATTTTAATAGGACCTCCAATCAATTTAGGGGCCCAAACGACGGACAAAATTGGGTTCGCCGACCTATTCGGCAAGTCACCGATTCAGCAATTGGCCCGCCAAGTTTTATGCACTTCCACTTCATGTTTTATTGAATCCAACGGTGGTCCAAGTCGGGCTCGCTGACCTCTTTGACGACTCACTGACTGGACTCTTGGCTCGCCAAACTGCATTTTCTCAAACACATTCCACTTTTCAACCTGCACTATCAACACCCGTTATTCACAATCAAACTTAAAGCATTAAAAACTTGGGTTGCCTCCTAAGAATTGCCTTAGTTAACGTCATGGCACGACGGAAGTACCCATTTAAGCTTCATTTTTAGGGTTTGCCATAGTATCACAAGGCTACCCCTTTTGTTGTCTTGGGTTCAAATGTGATGAAAGCTGACCCATTTGGGTCTCCCGCTGCTTGATAGAAACTGAGTGAGAGGTCATCGTCATGTTGAGAGTTGATACATCCTCCTTCATTTCCTTCAACATTTTATCAGACCCTTCAATCTTGTTGAGAATGCGTGAGAGCATGTCTTTGGTACAACCACCCTCAAAATCTTTGGGCTTTTGACTGCTTATGGGGAGGAACATACCTATCTTTCTCCCCCTCTCTATCCTTCTAAGTGGTGTTACGATCACACCAATCTTTGTCACGGTCTCTCCAGCATTCATCTCTATTCCAACCCTGATTTCAACACAGACTTGGATAGTTAGCATGATAACCCCCTCCTTGGTTGGCTAGGAAGTTCACTTCCTCATTGTACTGCGCTAGAAATTGGGCTTCGTTGGGGTTAACTCCTCCAATACCCATGACATTAACACTCTTTGTACCAACACCCATGACATTTTTAGACAAGATATACAGTTAGGTCATCATCTTTGCCATTTTTTGGTCTATCTCTTGATCTTTTTCGATCTGTTCCTTTGTCATTCTAAAGTTGAGAGGCGAGACTTGGTCTTTACGAGTGTACCATACCCTATTGATTTTGGTCATGCAATAGAGGAGTTGGGAAGCTATTTCATAAGGTTGTTGTAATATACCACCGGGAATAAGTTGATTAGTAACTCCTTTGTTCACCGAGTCAAGGATCCTATAAAGGTATTGCAGCAACAAGTTATTGGGCAATCCATGAGTTTGGTATTGCAGCAACAACTTCTTAAACCTCACCCATGTCTCGTGGATTGGTTCACCTTCCAAGCATTTGAAACTTTGGATGATATCCCTAAGTGTCATCATCTTTGACGGAGGGAAAAATCTCACTTGGAATACTCTGATCAGCTCCATCCAACAAGTGATGGAATCTCTTAGATACTAAGTCAACCACTTACTTGCCTCACCCATTAGAGAAAATGGGAACAACCTCAAATGGACCGATTCTTGCGATATGTTCTTAAATGAGAATGGTCCACAGACATCAACAAAATTTCTGATATGCTCATAGGGATCCTCATGAGCCAGCCCCCCAAATAAACTCTTCAGTTGTAGGAGCTGAAGCATGGTGTTGGAGGTAAACGAATTGCCCCAACACCACCCATTTGGACAGGGTCACTGAAGTTTGGGTCATTGACATTATTTAGGTTTCCCACATCATCTTGGTGGCCCACTTGGCTACCATTACTTTCGTTAATGCTCATCTCCTCCTCTGTTTAACACAAGCAACATAAAACCAAAACTAAAATAAGTAGATTCAACTATAAGTAAAAAGAACACAATTCAACTTCATCAAAAGAATTTCAAACAACATCACTCCCCGATAGAGGTTCCATTTTGATCTAACGTTTCAAGAACACCTCTTTCAATTCTAGGTGTCAATGATCGTAAATCAGTATAAAACCTAACGATTGAGTTGGGGTCGAATCCCACAGGGAGTGGTACATGTTCATATTCGTTTAGGAAGTGCTAAAGTGGTCTAATGAGCAATAGGAATAGAGATTATCGATTAAGACATTAATCAAATTAAAGGATTGACACGAATGTTAGATGGGGATTTTGGTTTGAAATTATCAACAATAGTCTCAAACACTTCGAATTAGCAATAGGGAGAGGGACTATTGGGATGTGATTGTTTATAGGCAAATATAGATATATGGGTAATTGAAACTACTAGTAAATAGCTAAAGATAAGTGAGTAGGCTAAACTATAAGGGGGATAGTTTTCTCTCGAACAATTACCCCGAATCATGTGAATTCTTTCGAACATCAACAAGCATGACAAAGAAGAACAACCCACACCTTAATTCATCCACACTTTTGAGCTAGATGGGTAGGATTGGGTTTAAGATTTATTCTCTCGAGCTAAACCCAACTCAACCCAATACCCACAAATTTCTAATCAATAAACTTAGTTCTAAATCCTCTCTCTCTCGCAAACCAAAAACACAGAGATATAATTGCATTTGCAACTATAATTCATAAATTAAACAACAATTAATGATTAAACTCTATTCAAAATATCATTTTAACAAGTAATTAACAATACACATAAACTAATTCAGTCCATAATCACATGATCACGCCCCAAGAATTGGGGTTTTAGCTAAATATCATAAAAAAGAAAAAACAATTACTGAATCGATTATTCATCAACTGGGTAAGAGTGATTTAGTCTTTACAATGCTTCAATTTGTCGAATCTTTGAAACCCACTTCCAAACTCTCCAAATTGAATCTCTAAAATTCTCCAAAAACTATGAAAAACTACATATAAAAATGTTTTGAGCTAAAATCATATTGTCCAACACTCAAAACTTAACATCCTAAAATAAATGTTCAAAATCTAATTTATAGTCGCCAAAATTAAACCACAAAGGGCTGTTTGGCAAAGAAAGTCGGGCTTGGCAATCCACTCGGCGAGTCACTCTTTGACGTCTTCTATCGCCTTTTCTCCTTGGCATTCAGCATCCTCGAGTTATATAACTTTGGGCAATCTATCTTTGCTTTACGAAACTGCTCGGTGATTCACCGACTGCTCCTTTATGTCTCCGACTTGGTTTCTTCCCTCAGGGCTGGCACACTGGAACTTTAGGCGGTCAAACTAGCCACTCGGTGATTCGCCAAGTGCTCTTTGCGATCACCAGGCTTGCCTTTATTTATTTCTTTAGTTTGTTTTGTTCCTTTTTACCTGTTAGAGTCCTTACTTTGTTCCTCAATATATACACCTGAAAATCGAGGGTTTAACATCAGTTTATGGCACAAATTAAGCATTGGAGGACAATAAATCTATATTAACAAAGCCCCAAATGAGTCCTAATCTCGGAATCATTTGTGACATTTACCATCTAGTTAGGGTGATGGATGTAGATTCCGCAACCCGTTCTCTTGAGTCGGTCCCTGTTGTTAATCAGTTTCTGGAAGTGTTCCCAGATGATTCGCCAAGTGCTCTTGGCGATCACTAGGCTTGCCTTTATTCATTTCTTTAGTTTTTTTTGTTCCTTTTTCCTTGTTAGAGTCCTTGATTTTTTCCTCAATATATACACCTGAAAATCAAGGGTTTAACATCAGTTTATGGCACAAATGAGGCATTTGAGGACAATAAATCTATATTAACAAAGCCCCAAATGAGTCCAAATATCGGATTCATCTGTTACATTTACCATCTAGTTAGGGTGATTGATGTAGATTCCGCAACCCGTTCTCTTGAGTCGGTCCCCGTTGTTAATCAGTTTCTGGAAGTGTTCCCAGATGATTTATCGATATTCCTCCTAAGAGGGAAATAGGATTTAGTATTGACCTTCTCCCAGATAAGCAACCTATCTCTATTCCTCCTTACTGAATGGCTCCAACAAAACTAAAGGAGTTGAAAGAACAATTGGAAGATTTGTTGGATAAGGGTTTCATCCAATCGAGTATCTCTCCATAGAATGCTCCAGTTTTGTTTGTTAGAAAGAAGGACGGTTATCTCTGTATGTGTATATACTATCGACAATTAAAGAATACCTTTATGAATAAGTGTCCTCTCCCAAGGATAGATGAAATGTCTGACCAACTTCAAGTAGGGAGTTATTTTTCCAAGATTGACCTCCGTTCAAGTTATCACCAATTAAAAGTGAGGGAAGATGACATTCCAAAGACTATCTTCCGAACTCGGTATGGTCATTATGAGTTCTAATTGATGTCCTTTGGTTTGACTAACACTCCAACGACTTTTATGTATTTGATGAATATGGTGTTTATACAGTACCTTGATATGTTTGTGATTTTTTTCATTGATGATATATTGATCTATTCAAGAAGTGAGGATGATCACATCAACCATCTGTGGATTGTGTTGCAAATTCTCAGGGATTATCAACTCTTTGCGAAGTTTAGCAAATGTGAGTTTTGGCAAAGATATGTAGCTTTTCTTGGTCATATTATTTC
Organism: Solanum acaule; assembly: GCA_036250505.1. Taxonomy (NCBI): domain Eukaryota; kingdom Viridiplantae; phylum Streptophyta; class Magnoliopsida; order Solanales; family Solanaceae; genus Solanum; species Solanum acaule. Next base: position 15,163 of record JAJOOR010085832.1, on the reverse strand, counting down.
AAGTAAGAGTATTGAGGTAGATCCTAAGAAGACGGAAGCGGTGAAAAATTGGTCTAGACCTCTATCCCCTTCAGACATTAGAAGCTTCTTGGGTTTTGTTGTTACCATAGAAGGTTATTTTAGGGGCTCTCATCGATTGCCTCTTCATTGACAACATTGACTCAAAAAAGGTTAAGTTCTTATTGTCTGAAGCATGTGGAAAGAGTTTTTAGGAATTGAAAGATAGACTTACTTTCACTCTAGTGTTGACTTTACTAGAAGGGACATATGGTTTTGTTGTTTATTGTGTTGCTTCAAGAATTGGATTAGGATGTGTGCTTATGCAAAATGGGAAGGTTATTATCTATGCTTCAAGGAAACTTCACATTTATGAGAAGAAATATCCTACCCATGACGTTGAACTAGTGGCGGTTGTGTTTGCCTTAAAGAGTTGGAGGCATCATTTGTATGGGGTCCATGTAGATGTGTTTACCAACCATAAGAGTTTGCAATATGTTTTGAATCAGAAGAATCTAAATCTCCGCCAAAGAAGGTGGATCGAGTTATTGAAAGATTATGATATGAGTGTTCTCTATCACCTCGATAAGGCGAATGTGGTGGCAGATGCTCTTAGTTGGTTATCTATGGGTAGTGTTGCTCATATCGAGGATGATAAGAAATACTTTGTTCGAGACATTCACAGATTGGCCCGATTCGGTGTTCAATTAGTGGACTCTACTAAAGGTGGGGTTATGGCTCACAATGGTTCAAAATCATCTTTTGTGGCAGATGTGAAAGCCAAGCAAGGTCATGATCCGACTTTGGTTGAATTAAAAGAAGCAGTGCTTAAAAATTCCGTTGAGTCTTTCTCCCAAAGGAGTTATGGGGTACTTAGATATCATGGTCATTTGTGTGTTCCTAATATTGATGGCTTGAGAGAGTAGATCTTGTCAGAAGCCCATAGTTCTCGATATTCCATTCACCTGGGAGTCACCAAGATGTACAGTGATTTGTGGGAGATCTATTGGTGGAATAGGATGAAGAAGGATATTGTAGAATTTGTGCCTATGTGTCCTAATTGTCAACAAGTGAAGGTTGAGCATCATGAACCAAGAGGTTTATCCCAAGACATTAGCATTCCTACTTGGAAGTTGGAATATTTGAATATGGACTTTGTTGTTGGTTTGCCTCACACCCGGCAACACTATGACTCGATTTGGGTTATTGTAGATAGAACGACAAAATAAACTCATTTCATTCCCGTCAATATTTCTTATTCAGGGGAGGATTATGCTAAGTTGTATTTGAGAGAAATGGTAAAGTTACATGTAGTGCCTTTGTCCATTATATCCGATCGAGGTACTCAATTCACTTTTTAGTTTTGGAAATCCTTCTAAAAAGGTCTTGGTACTCGTGTTAAGCTTAGTACGACCTTTCACACACAAACCGATGGACAAGCGAAGTGTACTATCCAAACCTTGGAAGATATGTTGAGAGCTTGTGTGATTGATTTCAAAGGAAATTGGGATGATCATTTGCCTTTGATTGAGTTTTCATATAACAATAGTTATCACTCAAGTATTGGTATGAATCCATTTGAGGCCTTGTATGGTATGACGTGTAGATCTCCTATAGGATAGTTTGAGGTGGGTGAATTTGCGCTAATAGGCCCCGAGTTGGTACATATAGCTATGGAAACGGTTTGACTTATTAGAGAAAGGCTAACAACAACTTAAAGTCGACAAAAGTCATATACCGATGTTAGAATTTCCAATTTTCTTTTAAAACTTTGATATATTGAAATTTTCTTTTAAATCTCTTTGTCTATTTCGTATGTTATGAATGCTAAGTGGCTTGTATGGGGCCTCTCTGGGTCCTATACTCCATGCTATGCTTCGGGGTTACCTTGGGCCGTGACACAAACAAACATTATACCTATTCTAATCAAATGAGATATTTCTGAACATGTGCTATAAATAGAGAGGTGTCCTATCAGTTTTCTGAATCGAATTTCCTCCATCTCCTGTATACATTTTTCTTCTTTAAAAAAATTAGTCATTTTATCTTGGGAAGAAATAATCGACAACCTTGGGTATAGTGAGGGGATTAAACAATTTTGTGGACTCAAATATTTTGATTCTTTTCATTTGGTTTTTCTGGTTTATTATTCTGAATATAGGATGCAACAATCTTAAGGAATTTTTTTTGTATTTTTGGTATCTAGAGTGTCACGACCTCTGGGTACCCCCTATATGTAACAAGGCATATAGAGCCTCGAAAGGTACCATGTAAGCCACTTAGCATATCATAACATAAAGCAATACAATAATAAGAGTAAAAATGCATTTCAAGTCTAAAATTTTCATAAAGGAAAGCGCAAGACTAGACTTGCCTCAATTAGCCATCTATTATAATACTTGAGTCAAAATAGAGTCACAGCCCATTGAACGTAATCCGAAAATTAAAATGCAAGAATGAAACTACAATGATAATATCCGTCTCGAATCATGAGGACTCACCACAAGCAAGGAGAAATGAACAAATCCAAGCTCTAGACACAATGGGGACCACCTTCAGAACCGGACCCTACACTTGGGAAACTGTAGGAAAATATGGGTTAGTACAAAAATGCAATAAGTATGATAGCAATGCACAAAATCATAAAAACATGCTAAAAGGGACATTTTAGTGAATGCATGACATTTACTAGTTTTAAGCTTCATTTTGGAGATAATGGAAAAGGATAAGTCATAAGCATAATCAACTCATAGATCATCATATCATAATAGGAACATACCATAAATACCATCAAATCATACTTGTGCAATATATGAATAAGATCCTATAATCCCACCCATACTAAGTAAAGCTTCTTGAATAACTATAGTTCATCTTCTTGTTCATACTATCATAATAGGGAATAAGCCTTAACCGACATAATAGGGAATAAGCCTTAACCGACTAAGCTTTCATTAAGAAGCTGGACTCAACATCGTATAAGCTTCCATCTCATATTCATATCCACTCGGTGCTAAGAATTAATTCCCATAGATTACATATTAAGTCTCGACTTAAGTGCATATTCGTGGAAGAATGTCTTGACACTCAATCCAATATAATTCATACTATAGCTCATTGATTCAATAGGTGAGAATATCCTTTCAACCTTAGAATCATCATACTGTGAGAAAACCTGTCATATCATATCATATACATTCATAAGTGTGTACATGAGGATAACCTTCCAACAACACAACAACTAGATCATAAACATACTCACTTTACTCTCAATGTGTTCTTAAAGCATATACATAACCCTCATAATCATGGATAATTCTCATACTTTGCCCTTCAAGGACCATAGATCACCTTCAATCAACACATCCATAATTACTACATTAGACATGGATAATAACATGATTCAATTACTACAATTACTATAAGCATAATCTCATAATACTCTTCTTCTACAACTTACCCATATCACAAGGTCATAAATTGGGAATATGGGGATTTCATGGATTCTTGGGGGATTTCATCATAAAACTATAATAATTCATCAATTCAATCGTAATATAAAGTAATTAAATTAATAAAATCATTTTTGAAAGGAATCCATGACTTGGAGTCAAACCCTAGATTTTGGGGAATTTCTATCTTTGAAATTGGGGTTTTGAAGGGACTCCATGGATGATAGCTATCAATGAATGAAATACTACCATACCTTCGCTACGAATTCTAATGAAAATTGAGTAGAAATCCTTGTTCCTTCTCCTTTGGAGTTCTAGAGAGAGAACTTTTGGAGAGGGTTCGGGTCTTTCTTTTGGGATTTGGAATTATGAGGAAGATGAATTAATTTGGGGACTTAAAAACCTTATACAGTTAGTCTAATTTAGTGTAAAACAATGTTACTTAATATTAATGAAAACTGGGAAACTCCATAATACCCCTAAGTGAAACTGCCAAATGGCAGTTCAGACATCACCCACGACCCATCACACATGGACCATGGTTAAAACCACGGCCCGTGCTGGTGAACCGTGGTCTGGAGTTCAGAGGCCTATTTTTGCAGGCATGACCCATGACCCCTCGCCCACGGTGCGTGGGCTTACCCACGGGGCGTGAGTCCCCTTTCGTGGGTCACCACCAAGCAACTTTTAAGGGTCCTTCTCAAGGACCCATGGTTGGTCCTTGGGGTTCGTACCTTGGCGTTCTAACACGAAACCCTATATTTTTAGGTACGAGGAGGTACATATACGACTCTAACCCTCATGTTAAGCTCTAGTTTAGCCTACTAGTTTCCGGAGTGTTAAAATATCTCCCCCTTGAGAACATTCATCCTTAAATGACGATCTAGACACTTTACGGAATTAAAGACTCAAAACTAGCAGCCCAACATGCATGAAACATCAAAACAATGCACAATTCAAAGGAGGAAACTACAACTCCATCTAAAACATAATCAATGCATCACAAGGAAGTATTAACTACATCTAACAACCCATTATGCATGAAACTCATCATTTCTCATATTCATAAGAGGAACTATCTTCTCCAACTAAAAGAATGCTCAACACAATATCAAGGAGCCAATATACAATTACTCTCAAAAGTATACTAACGCATGTTCATCAACTCATCTCATGAAGTCAAATAGGAAACTAAAACTAAATGCACAACCACATGGGGATCATTTATCATGAAAACTCATTTTCTTACTAAACATGAATTTCTCAGGAACATGCATAACATAAGGAAATCATGGAGAAACATATATAACACACATGACTCCCAAAACACTAAAACTCAAGTGGAACTACTTACCTCAAGCTTGAATAGGAGTAGAAGGAAAGAGATGAGGGTATCAGGACTTCATATCGGAATCGGCCTCACAAGTAGTAGCCTCTACTGAATGATTTCTCCATAAAACCTTCACGGAGGAAACTTCCTCGTTTCTCAACCTCTTTACTTGCCGGTCTAGAATCTCAACCGGCACCTCTTCATATGCAAGATTCTCTTTAATTTCTAAACCATCTAAGGGGACTATGGTTGATGGATCCCCAATACATTTCTTCAACATTGGGATATGGAACACCGGATGCACCAATGCCAACTCATTTGGCAGGTCTAACTCATATGCAACTTTTCCTACACGCCTCAAAATCTCATAAGGACCCACAAACCGAGGACTAAGTTTCCCCTTCTTTCCAAACCTCATAACACCCTTCATGGGCGAGATTTTCAAATAAACCCAATCATAGACATCAAATTCTAAATCTCTTCTTCTAACATCAGCATAGGACTTTTGCCGACTTTGGGCCGTTCTCAACCTCTCTTTAATTACCCAAATCTTCTCAATGGCCTTATACACCACTTTCGAGCCTAGGAAATCAACTTTTCCTACTTCAAACAATCCTATAAGAGACCTATATCTCCTACTAGAGAGAGCCTCAAAGGGGGCCATCCCGACATTGGAATGGTGACTGTTATTATAGAAAAACTCAACTAACGGCATATGGTCAACACAATTGCCTTTAAAATATGTCACGCATGACCTCAACATGTCCTCTAAAGTTTGAATGGTGCATTCTGCTTGACCATCCATTTGAGGGTGATAAGTTGTGCTAAGCTTCCCCTTTGTAACTAGCCACTTTTGGAAGGACTTCCAAAACTGTGAAGTAAATTGGTGGCCTCGATCCGAAATGATAGACAAGGGAACTCCATGTAACCTTACTATCTTCTTCAAATACAATTCAACATATTCTTCCGCCGAGTAGGAAACCTTGACGAGAATGAAATGAGCGAACTTAGTCATTCGATCCACTATTACCCATATCGAGTCATGTTGCCGCCTAGTACGTGGCAAGCCTACAGTAAAAATCCACGTTCACATCTGTTCACTTACAAGTAGGAATAGGAATATCTTCTAACAAGCCTCCCGGCCTTTGGTGCTCAACCTTAACTTGTTGAAAATTCAGACATTTGGCCAAAAATTATGCCATGTCCTTTTTCATCCCATTGCACCAATAGATTTCCGGTAAGTCACGGTACATTTTGGTGGTTCCTAGATGAATAAAAAATCAAGAACTATGAACTTCCTCTAGAATTTGCTCCCTCAAACCATCAAAATCCGGAACATATAACCAACCTTGGTACTTAACCAGCCCATCTCCCCCTTGAGAGAAAGCCTAAACAGACTTCATGAGTACCGACTCTTTCAACTCAACTAATATAGGATCAAGGTTTATCTTAGCCTTTACATCCATCAAAAAGGACAATTCAGACCCATTATGAACCATGACACCACCCTTGGTGGAATCCACTAGTTGAACTCCTTACCCGAGCCAACCTATACATATGACAAACCAATTCTTTCTTTTCATCCTCTACATGAGCCACACTACCCATGGACAATCTACTAAGTGCATCCGCCACAACATTAGCTTTGCCGGGGGTGATAAAGGAAACTCATGTCATAATCCTTCAAGATTTCTTACTACCTTCGCTGATGAAGATTCAAGTTCTTTTGACTAAACACATATTCAAGACTTTTGTGATCAGTGAAAACATTCACATGGACCCCATACAAATAATGCCTCTATATTTCTAAGGCAAACACAACCGCCGCTAATTCAAGATCATGGGTCGGATAATTCTTCATGTGTACTTTAAGTTTCCTTGAATCTTAGGCAATAACCTTACCATTTTGCATAAGAACACATCCCAACCCAGCTCTAGAGGCATCACAATACATAACAAAACCATCCGTACCCTCTGGTAAGGTCAACACCGGAGCGAAAGTAAGTTTATCTTTCAACCCTTAGATACTTTTCTCACAAGCTTGCAACCACTCAAACTTAGCCATCTTTTGAGTGAAAGCCGTCAACGAAGAAGCAATGGAGGAAAACCCCTCAACAAACCTCCTATAGTAACCCGCCAAACCCAAAAATCTTCTAATGCCAGAAAGAGTTAGAGGTCTAGATCAACTCTTGACCGCATCCTTCTTTGTAGGATCTACTTCAATACCTTGCTTGACACAATATGACCAAGGAAATCTATAGACCTTAACAAAAATTCACATTTTCTAAACTCTGCAAAAAGTTGTTGGTTCTTAAGAACTTGCAACACAATTCGTAAATGTTCCATATGCTCATTCTTACTCCTTGAATATATCAAGATATCGTCGATAAACACAATAACAAACATGTTTAGGAGCCTAAACACTCTATTCATCATGTCCATAAATGCCGCTGGGCATTTGACAACCCAAATGACATAACCACAAATTCATAGTGACCATACCGGGTCCTAAAGACCGTCTTGGGAATATCAATCCCTCTCATCCTCAATTGGTGATAATCTGAATGAAGGTAAATTTTAGAGAAATAACTAACCCCTTGAAGTTGGTCAAGCAAATCATCAATTCTCGGAAAGGGATATTTATTCTTAATATAATCGATGCACATTCTAAGAGACCCATCCTTCTTTCTAATAAACAATACTGGAGCACCTCATGGAGAGATACTTTCTCAGATACCTTATCTAGCAAATCCTATAGTTGCTCTTTCAACTCTTTCAACTCGGCCGGAGCCATTCTATAAGGAGGAATAGAGATAGGTTGCGTATCTGGTAAAAGGTCAATGCCAAAATCTATTTCCCGCTCGGGAGAAACACCAGTTAAATCATCGAGAAAGACTTTAGGAAAGTCATTCACTACCGGAACTGACTCTAGAGAAGGGGTTTCAGACTCAACATCCATCACCCTAATAAGATGGTAAATACAACCTTTGCAGATCATATTCCTAGCTTTAAGGCAGGAGACAAATTTAACTCTAGGTATGAAATTTCCCCCCTTCCACTCTATGATGGGCTCAATTGGAAATTGGAACCTAACCACCCGCGTCCTACAATCGATAGAGGCATAACATGTATGCAACCAATCCATACCCAAAATTATATCAAAGTCTAACATGTCTAACTCCACTAAATCCACCAAATTAAATCTATGGGACAACTTCTTTAGAATCTTTTAGCCACCACCGAGTCACCAACAGGGGTAGAGACCAAAAAAGGTTCTACTAACACTTCGGGAAGCATTTCAAACTTCATGGCTACAAAAGGTGTCACAAAAGGACAAAGTAGTACTGGGATTTAACAAGGCATATATATCAATAGGAAAGACTTTTAACATACCGGTCACAACATTCGGGGAGCTCTCTTGGTCACCTTGGGATTGAAGAGCATAAAAGCGGTTTTGCTTTTGACCATTGGAGTTTGAGCCACTTGGAGGAGCTTGTTTATCTTCCCTCCCCTTAACCTTGAACATTGGAAAATCTCTCATCTTGTGGCCAGCCTTCCCACAACTAAATCTACAACATTTTGCAAATTTAGGCCTAGCGACATAAGAGCCACCACTATTACCTCCTTGAGGTTTAGGGTTGGAAACCCTATCTGTCATGACCCAAGGCTACCCTCTAGATGTGACATGGCGTACAAGGCTCCGAGAAGCCTTATACAAGCCTCATATCATATCATGAACATAAGAACATATGAATATAGTGCGGAATTTAAAACTTTTCTTTACAGTCAATGTCTTTTATAATAATGTGAGTCTATAACACCATGTCTCAAACCATATATAATACTTGGATTAAAACTCTTGAATACAATCTTAGGGACATAGCCCTTACATAAGTCTAAAGCATAAAAGAAAGACATAAAGGACATATGGTCAAGCCCTTGAATACTATGAGGACTCATCAATCTTCTTTTTCTTGATCAACTATGGTCCTAGCCACGAGGGTAGAATCTGATATCTCCAAACCCTACACTTATAAGTAACCCTACGCTATACTTGTGCAATGCATAGATAGGATCCCACAATCCTATCAACACTAAGTATCTCTTTTAGGCCACCATAATCATGCATAACATACCTTGACCTTATCCATAGCCAACACTCATAGACAAGGAGACAATCATGTTCATAACCTGTAATAAGTAAAGTAACTCATAGAAACACTCCATATCATGCATACATAGATTCATATATCATCATAGCATAAGGAACCCACACCATAACCCTTTTATAAGTTTACTTGTGCAATGTTTAACTGAAGTCCCATAACCCCACTCACACTAAGTAAAGATCATTAATAAGTCATAGGTATAGTTGTTGTTCATGTTCATGTTCATAATTCATATAAAGCATGAATTAACTCATAATCATCATGTCATAAGAGAAGCATACCATGCTCACTCTCAAAGCCTACTTTTGCAATGCATGAATGAAGTCCCATACCCCCATTCATACTAAGTAGAACCCCTTGAGGAACCATAGTACATAACTCGTGTTCTTTTCATAATTCTATTCTTATCATATAGGGAAATATAGCCTTAACTAACATAGACCATGTTGAGCTATATGGAATCTGGTGTCTTACTCCAACACCGAAAAGAGGTGTCCTACTTGCCTAAGGTAGAACTAAAATATTAGCTTTTAGGTTGATCTTCTGGCTAAAGACCTATGTAGGCACATAGTTATGGGATAAGGATATTGATACTAGAAACCTGGATTTTCTAACGTAAAAGGTTTCCATCTCATGAGATAACTTACTTTGGGAAGCTGGACTTTCTAGCGTAAAAGCTTCCATCTCATTTTTATATCCACTCGGTGCTAAGCATAATTCCCTTTAGAATTCATATTAAGTCTTTACTTAAGTTCATGTTCATGAGAGAATGCACTAGGCACTCAAAGAAACATAATATCATAATAGCCCATAGATTCATAAGGTGAGAATGTCCTTTCAACCTTAGAATCATCAATATGTGAGTAAACCTTTCACATCATATTCATAGTGTGTTCATAAAAATAGCATTTCAATCAACACAACAACATTATCATATTCATAGACATGTCATGCATAGTCATGTGTAAGGTATGGGGAGAATGATCTTGCAACCACACCATATTTACACAATAGTCATAGGATCTTCACTTTATAAGTGAATCATAATCTCATACACAATTCTTATCAACATGTACAAACCCTCATAATTTGCCCTTCAAGGGCTATGAATAAACTCAACCCAAACATCTAGTATTACTACATTAGATAAAGGAATTTAATGATTCAATAACTCAATCAAAACCTTAGTCATATCATAGTCATGTTCATGCATGGGGTGTGTGTGATTTTCCTCTCAATGACACAACAACAACATTATCATCATAAACACTTCACCCTCAAAGTGTTCATAAAGCATGCACATAATGTCATAATCATGCATACCCCTCATATATTGCATTTAAGGATCATGTTAAATCACCAAATCTAGCATTCACCACATGAAACATAGATATAGTCAAAACTTCAAGCACAACATTCTTTCCATATATACACTCATATATTCATTTTATAGGTCATGCGGATGAAGTCCTTTCACAATAATGCCATATACAGTTGAACATACCGAATATATTCCTTCTTTAAGTCTTAACATCCTTGACTTATTCGTATTATCTTTTACCATTAAAGCCCTAGAAGTCATCTTCATGCTACCAGCCTTACTATCAAGCAATACGTCACATGGTCATCATGAATACCTAATTCTTACGATAATCCAACAACATGCTTAATTATCAATCAATTATAGTCATATGGTATCATATAAATTGAATCAATACAAACATAATCTATTCACGTGCTTCCTTAATCAATCAACCCACATCATCAATTCACAACTTAGTAAATATAGAGGATTCATGGGTTCTTGGGGGGATTTTACCATAAATCAACAATTAATAATTAATTCAACTATAATCCACCATTATCAACCATAATTAACAATTGAAAACGTTTTGATAGAGAACCCATGTCTTAGATTGAAACCCTATGTTTTTGGGGAAATTGAAAGCTTGAAATTAAGTTTTGAAGGGACTCTATGGGTGGAAACTACCCATATATGAAAAGATACCATACCTTAGGAAGATTTCCACACGAAATTGAAGAACAAAAGGCTGTTCCTTGAACCCTAAACTTTACCTTGTTCTTGCTCTTCAATGGGGTTTCTAGAGAGAGAATATTTTGGAGAGGAGTTCGTTATTATTTGGGGTCTTGAGATATAATGAGTTAATAGGATGTTTAATGACTTAAATTATTTTATATATATATGTATAAAGACTATATTAAATGACCCCTACTTAAAACTAATTAAAAATAATTACCTAATTGAACCCTCTTTTGGCCGAGAATGAGGCAGATTGCAGGTGCAATCCACGCCCCAAGACCTACAGACCATGGGTGTATTGATGCCCCATCCTTCAGGTCCGTGGGTGGTGGCTGCAACTTTACAAATGGGGGTCTTGACTTACGGATCATCCCCACGAGGTATGGAGGGACCTACGCCCCATAGGTCCCATCCGTGGGTCACCAAAATTTGGCAGATTTGGACTTTTGGGCAGCATTGGGGGTTATAATTTAGGTTCCTCCTCAAGGACCCTTGGTTGGTCCTTGGGATTCGTACCTTGCCGTTTAACCCCTAAACCCTTCAACCTAGGCTCGAGAACTAATTTTAGACTTCTAAATCCCACATCAAACTTAACAACACACTCGTAAGGCTCTAGTTCCACCTACTAGTTTTCTGGGTTGTTACACTATCCTTGGTGACCCGTGGAGTACTAGAGGAGCCTTGGTTGGAGAAACTTTGTCTTAACCTTGGTCGACCTTGTCCATCAGACCTAGTATTGGAGAAGTTCCTATCACAGGTTCTAGCTCTTTTCACCTCTCTATTCTTTTTCTTGAGTTTTCACTTCTCAATTTGTTGAGCATATACCATGAGCCTTGAGATATACATGTCATTATGGAGCATTGTCGTATGAATTTTTTCTTCAACCAAGTTGGATACACTGTCAAAACCCTACTAATCTCATCCCTCGAATCTGCCACCATAGACAAAGCATACTTGGACAACTGAGTGAATTTTAGGGAACACTCTTTCACTCTCATACTTCCGTGACGAAGGTTAATGAATTCCTCCACCTTAGCATCCCTCAACTCTTGGGGAAATAATATATCAAGAAATGCCAATTTGAACGTTTCCTATTCAATCGGCCCTGCTCCTACGGGTGTTCCCCTCTTCCAAAGATCATACCATACTTGAGGAATATCCTTTAGTTGGTAGGCGGCTAATTCTGCCTTCTCTTCCGAATACACTCCCATAATAGCACGAATTTTATAAACCTCATCGATAAACCTTTGGGGATCCTCTTCCACTTTAGAGCCATGAAATTTGGGACGGTTCACTCTAGCAAAATCCCTAATAGTTGAAGTAGCCAAATATCACATTAGGATTCACTGGAGCTACAACTTGTTTATTGGCTTTAGCCGTCATGACTTGAACCAACATTTGGATAGTAGACCTAAACTCTGCATGGGTCACATTCTCAACCTCGAGATCAACCAGAGCTTGGTTAGCTTAAGGATCTTGATTACCTTGAGGAGCTTCCTCATTCACATTGACACCCTCCATTCTTCTAGCGTTAGCCCTTCATGTTTTTATTAACAGATCAAGTACACCTCATCAAATACTAGGGATTCAACTATCGTAAATCAGTATAAAGCTCAACTAAATGAGTTGGGGTCGAATCCCACAGAGAGTATTTCTATTTTCAATTAAAATATGAAGTTATAGTGGTGACTTTTGCAGCTGAAGGAATAGAAATTTTTGGAAACTATGGACCAAATTAGAGGAGTAACCACGATTCCAAAATGAGCAGCTTTTAGACTAGAAAACTACTTCAACAATCAACTAGGAACAACCAAATATGGGAAATATGCTTGGGAGATTGGCTAACCAAATGCTAAGCTCAACTCAACGGGTGCAAATCACAAACCAAAAATGCTAATTCTTCATGGGTAGAATGGACTTTAGGTGTAACGACCCTCAAAATGAAGTAGGATAAAGTAGAGCCTCACATGGGTTTTATGCATTAATAACTTGTTAAAATAATGAAGAATATCCTTTTTAGTCAGTTTTAAAGAGTTTTGAAGTCAAACGTCAAGGGACGACCAAGACGTTCGGAAACTAGTCTTTTACGTGTTGGTGTGTTCTAGTATGTTGTTCATGTTTTTATGTGTTGTTTGGAGTCTAAAATCAGTGGAGGTGACCCTAGTGTCTTAATAAATGATTTTAGGGTCAAAACATTGGGGTACGACTCCCCCGGACCACCCTAAGGGTCCCCGAGGAGGACCCCAACCCTTGGCAAAACAAGCTGCCAGGGCAGCTTGAAGTTTGCTCAAGGAAGGAGCATGTCCGTGTCGCGGACTAGCTCCATCATGGGCCAAAAGTTTAGTCCGTGTCGCGGACTCTACTGTCTCGGAATTTAATTTCTAGAAACTTGTGGGAACACCTCCGCATCGTGAACTGGATCCCCGATGAAATCTGCGAAAATAAAACTCAAGTTTGACTTGTTTAAAAGGTCCAACTAAGTGAGGGGTAGTTTGGTACTTTGGGAAATTATTATAAACGGTTATTCTACCTATTTTAGGGTATTTTAAGTTGGTTAAAACCCCGAAACCTAGAATTAGACCCCATTCTTCAAATTGACCCTTCCCTCTCAAAAAATAGATTCTCTCAAAAACTCCATTGAAAACCTTGATGAAGCTCAAGCTAGAAGATGGGTTTTCAACTGATTTCTTCTTCAATTTCATGGGTCTTCACTAATTAAGGTAAGGTAACTCTTGATTCTTGAATAACCTCTCATTCAAGGAGTTCTATCCAAGATTTTCAAAAGTGATTCAAAGACCAAAATTCCCAATTTTCAATCTAAACATGGAGCCCTTGTCAAACGATTTTATAAACCATTCTATTGATGAATTAATGGGAATTAATGTTTTTAAGATAATTTTCAAAGAAATTCTTGAAGAACCCATGATCCCCAAATTCTAAAAAATTGGCCTATGATGTGGGTCTTTGTGAATATGATCTCTATTGGTAAAATTATGTTTATATTAGATTGTATGAATGTTTTCTATGATTATATATACTTATTCATGTTGAATTGTTGGTATATTGATGAGTTGCGAATTATGGCCTTATATGTACAAAGTTATGGGTTGATCCCTTTGTTTATAGAATTGTACTTAGATTATGTTTATGTTATAGAATTACATTGTTGATTCCTATTTCTATCCATGTCAATTGATTATGAATTGTTAAGAATTGATCCATGGTGATCATGGCCTGGAGAATTGGTAAATTGACCTAACTTCTAGTCTATTGTATGAGAATTGATGTTGTGTGGTTTGGTCCACTTATAGTGGTGGTGTTTACTTCTTGTCTATCTATGCATGTTGAGATCATGGCCTTGAATGCAATAGATGCGAAGTGAATTGATGATTATGATGCATATGTTTATGAAGTTGTGCTATGAAGGTTATGTATGAAATCCTCAATGCTAGCATCATGTTTAAAGTGTGTTGATGATGAAGAGTATAATGCGAATGATAATGTTAGGGATAAGGTGTGGTCTACATGATTGATTATGTTCAGTACTATTGTGGAATGACCCCTACCTATATAACCCCTATATGAATGTGTGATCATATACATGTTAGGACTACCTATTCAATGTTGAATGTGTCCTTGTCTCCTATGATGAAGTGTGGGTTATGTGGTCTAGAATACCTAAAGGCTTTATATGTGAATTGCTCATGATTTGGGGACATTGTGAATATGTTGTGATCCCTTGAAGGGAAGTGCACTCAATATCAATGTTGTTGCTATTATGCCACTATGAGGACCAATATGCACACACACACTCTACATGCATAGTTATGAATATGATGTGTTATGGTGTCTATTGAAAGGTTAACTCTTATATGCACCCTTATATCTTATTATGCATGCAAAGTGTATGATTAGCAAGGTATGAATATGTGTTGCATAAAGGTGTTTATGTGAAAGGCTTTCTCACATATGTACACACACACATACATGAATGAATGAATAAGGTTTATGATAATCTAGTGAAAGTGAGTCTCTTGAAAGGTTTGCTCAATTGTACTCTAAACTAGACTATGTTCTGAATATGGTATGACTATGTGAAAGGTCATTCTCACATAATGTAGGTTCTATGATGAAAGGTCATTCTCATCTTAGAAACCTTTGAGCTATATGATAT
>JAJOOR010085831.1:0-26905 GCA_036250505.1 Solanum acaule | reverse complement strand
CAGGCGAGCAGCCAGCAGCAACAAGGCACAAGCAGCAGCCAACAACAAGCAGCAGCCAGAGCAAGGAAGAACGAAGAAGAGCAATGAAAAAAATAAAACGTGAAAAAATCCTAAAAGAGGAAAAGGGTATTTTAATATTTGACTTTGTAATTAGGGATTATCAGGGTTTTAAAAAAGAATAAAAGGGCTTTTTAATATTTCATTTTATAATTAGGGATTAAACTACTAAATCTTAAATTCCCGCCTAAAATATAAGCTGAGAAAAAAAATTGCCTCTCTTTGGATTCGAACACGCGACCTCAGGGGCAGGAGCGCGAATTCTTGAACCCCAATGCCACTGAGCTACACCTTTGGTGTATGTTCAGGGGGTTCAATATTATATATATACACATAAATAAAAAATTTAATCGTATATATATAGTGTAATTTTTTGACGATGGGGGTTCAGATGAACCCCCTTGGTTCAATGTAGATCCGCCCATGCCAGTAGGTAAGCCAACCCGAAACCCATAACATCAAGCAATGAGTGCAAGGGTAGAAACTAGCGGAAATAATAAACTAAACAAGGACACCAAGGCGGAAGCAAACCAAAATAAATATATACAGAAATCCCTCCCAGAATCTGGAAGTCACTAGTACAGAGCTATCTAATAAATAGTACAAGTCCCAAAAGTGGACCACAACAGAGCGTTTCTCAAAAGCAACAAGACTAGCTAAACCAAAAGAAGGAGGCAGAACAAACCCAAAACACTAAGTGCTCGCCCTCGTCTCTGAGTCACAACTACAAAAGAAAGCTGGAACTACTCACCGCTGATAACTGGTACTGGGACCTGTATCACGAAATAGATGCAGAGCGTAGCATGAGTACCAACACACAACAGGTACTCAGTAGGCATCATAGGCCGACTGAGCAAAAAGGGTAAAAACAATATGAAAGGATAGAATCTAGACACAAAGAGGTCAAAACGAATACGAAAAGAAAGAATACGAGCATACCGGAAATAAACTAAGTACAACTAAACTAAACCTAACTGGACCCCCATAAGCCTAGAAGGTACACTCGTGCGCAAGTTCAAATAAAACCTGAACGACCCCCATAAGCCCGACAGGTACACAGAAAAGCTAAGTCTATTGAGAAAGAAGAAAATTGGGCTCCCAGCCCAAAGTAACTAAGATAATCCATCAGACTCCACCCAGCCAGCAGTGCACTCCCATCCTAGCTAGAAAGAGTGACCCCAGGGGACACCCAACCAAGCAGTCCACTCCCAGCCTAGCTAGAAAGGGGGACCCGTGAGTAAGGTAGATATCGTGAGTCGTCCTACCATGCAGTCAGCTCCCAGCCCAGCTAGAAAGAGCGACCCAGGGACACCCAGCCAGTAACACACTCCCAGCCCAGCTAGAAAGAGTGGCCCGGGGGTGATCGTCGATATAACCGAGTCTACCCAGTCAATGATACGTTCCCAGCCCAGTTAGAAAGAACGACCCCGAGGGTGATGATATCTCCAATAGGATCCAATCCAACAACAACCACCGTGGAACACCGTCCACTCTAAGAATCATATAAAAGGCTCCAAGCCTATACTATCTCAATCCCGCACCTCTAGTGATGCACCGGACCTTCGAGAATGCGTTAGAACCGCAAAATGAAAGGGAGAAGATACATAAGTACAACAAGCAGCGATAACGCCTAATCTAAGGCTCAAACTATCAAATTCAAGTCTGCTACTTCAGTCTACAAGGAGCTAAGTCATCCGAACGACGTCGGCAGAAAGTCAAGGCTATCCAGCCCACACGGGTCATAAGTCTAAGGCAATGCTAGTCTAACCTAGACTAAGGACATCATGCTCACGGTTAAGGATGAACAAGGCATGCAACACATAGCATACAAGCATACAATAGCATTTAGCACATAAACATGCAACTCTACTAAATCGGTTAACATAATACTACACCAGAATATGGTCAATCGATCCTAACATGAGGTATCTAATCAAAGTAAAGTAGGAAACTGGTACCCACCCCAATTCACTCTAATCGACATGTTTTTACACAATTAAGCTCAATCTAAAAGAAAGGAAGTCGTAGTCTACCTAGGCTGACCACGCGCGCTCCAAATCACTTTACCAGAGCTTTTCCTTCCCGAACGACCCTTGAACGTTGTCACTCTATCAAATATAGGATCACAACATTAGTACGGTCGTTTAGACACCAAAATCACAACAAACGGAGACTGGTCAATTTTGGAGTCACAATGGAAATCATGGGACCCACACCGAATTGTCTGAAATTGACTCCGTCAAGAGACCCTAAACAGCACCCCGAACTTGTGTTCCAAAATGGAACACAATTCAAGGCTCAAAACACAACAAAAACCAACAAGCAAGAAAACCACATTTTAATCAACTTAAAAGAAAACAGCAGCAGTCTAAACTCGGAATTAACGAGAATCGAAAATTTCCCAGCACTCCTTGAACACTCTACAAGGTAGCCAGGATAATTCCCAACATGTGGGACTTCGAATCACCCAAAATCGAGCTAAAATGAGTGAGATATGACCAAAACAAGAATGCCAAAAATAAAGGCTCGAAAAAGGGTACATCAGTCAGGTTAATCACAAAATTACCTCGAACTATGCGCACCGACAACTTTCGAACACTCTACAGCGAAGCCACCGAGAATATGAAGCTCCCGCACTTCGAATCACCTAAATCGGTTGAGAAATGAGAGAGAGATGAGGGTTTTAAGTTTGGAAAAGTTGGCTGATATATCTGCATTTATAGCAGATATTTCTACAATTTTTTTCCAAAACATAAAAACTCCGACGGGGTGCTCCGAACTCGTTCGGAACCCCGTGCACGCAAACGAGATATGCAATCATACAAATTCGATATTTCGAACTCAATGGCGCAGTCAAAATTTTCATACGAGGTAATCTTGACAAAAAGTGGGTCCCACTCCCAAATGTCATTTTAAGTCAAAAACCATGAAAGGGCTCGGAAAAATATCAAAAATCTCGGGACACAAAAGAAGGGTCAATCTAGACCAAACTCGACATTCCGGAGCTAACCGCACTGACGAAATTCTCATCCGAGCGCGTTTACTCAGAATGTTGACTAAAGTCAAACTTAGGCTTAAACTTAAAGTTAAAAAGCTTAATTGCACCGATTTACACTGAAAACCTCGGGAGTTACGTCGTTCATGCTACTTGCCTAAAATGACCCTTTCGGAGCTGATGGAATCGTCAGAATTGGATTTTGATATCATCTTCTTGAACTTTTGATCGAAAATGATCATTCAAGGTTCATAAGCTCCAAAAACACTAAAACTCGCACAAAAGCCAAACGAACGACCAGGTAACCGAACTGTCAGTCCCAGCAAGTCATAAATGACTTGGGATCGCTACAAGAACGCTCTAAACGACACACAGAAGGCAAAACACAGAAATGACCAGAAGGGTCATTACAATAATCAGTTTGCTTGACATATGAAGGATCTGTATAAAATTTTGTGTGGAAATTACAGTAGAAAGATATCATCTTTAGCGTTACCAGTTCATGTTTGACAATGGGTTCCGTTTTATTGGGATTTATTGATGTTGTAATCAGAAGAAAAAAAGGACACCGCCCCTTTTATTTCTTCCCCTTTCTTAACCCAGTTTAGAATTAAAATCGCAGGGTTTAATTTTACATTTGGGGGTTGTTCTGGTTACAATCTTTTTTTTGAAAGTCTTAAGTTCAATTAATTATCTCCTGTTATTAATTTTCTTTGTCAGATGTCCTTTTAAGTCATGAGTTCCAGAACGGGGCTGGGGAAGGTGTGTTGAAGTTTATTTGTTTTAAACAATTCTATCATATTTTTACTCTTCGCTTCTAGAAAGGGGTTGTAGTATTGTGGAAAAAAGGTGTATGCTTTTTGTAGGTTTTGTCTATGCTAAGGAGGCTTTGAATGTGTAAGCTGTGCTGTTGTAATTCTTGTCTTGCCAAGGTTTCTGAATTTTGGCGTTCTATGTGTTGAGTCTGGAGCTATAAACCCTTTTGGCTGATGCAGATTTGTGATGTTTATGCCATGATAAGTTATAGGTCCAGAGAGCTTGCCTTCCAGGTTCTGAAAAGTCCATTAATAGGGTAAAATGAGTCGCGTGTGTGTGTTGGGGAGGGTGGAGCCAGGTAGGATCGAGGGGTTCATCCGAAGTCCCTTGTTGTAGAAAATTACACTATACACGGTCAAATTACTTTTTATATGTATATATAGCGTAGATGTTGAACCCCTTGGGTAAAAATCTTGGGAGGGGGATGTTATTGCTACTTTTTGACTTGGCTTGACTTTGGTGGACTCGTATGGAGAAACTTACATGCCCCAGATGTTTGTATCACTCAGAAAAGTTTTTGCGGATTTATCTGGGAGTATTTTCTAGGATTTGGAAAGCTTCTGCAAACAGAGAGATAAATTCTAAGATATCTGCGATCTTGTTGCCAAATCTTTTGATTTGTTATACTATAATCTTTTTGTACTCCTCAGAGTTTACAAAAAGAGCACCATTTTTTGTACCTGTTTCATATTCTAAATGACGTCATAAGATAACAATGTCTTTAATACTCTGTGACTTATAAATATTTGTTGTTTTGCCATCATGCATGACTCAGTTGGTACTTTGGGTGAAATTACAACTATTATCGTACTAGCGGAAAATAAAAACATAAGTACTCGAATACTTGGCTCTTCTTTTCATTCAATTACTGTGTTATTTTGTTATTAACTACATGGAAGATGGGAAGCCACAGATTTGAAATGTGGTGTAAATTGTGAATTCTTCCTCTTTGATGTATATTATTGATTTCTCTCAGACAGTTTTTTGACTTGGCTGTTTTTCAACTTGAATGCAGAAATTGAAGACTCGAGTTGTAAAAAAGGATGTTAATCCTGAGTGGAATGAAGATTTAACTCTTTCTGTTGCAGATCCCAATCTTCCTGTTATGCTGGTAAAGTTTCTTGTTTGCTGGTTATCATATAAAGATAAGACCCTATCTGTTTTGCAGAAAACATAACCGTTTCTTGCTAATGATCACTTGCTTGATGCTTTCAAATGTTCTTACATATAATATACACTTCCCAGTGTTTGTATTTCTTTCTTGTTTCTGCCTGTTTCCAGACTGTGTATGATCACGACATGTTCAGCAAAGATGACAAAATGGGAGATGCAGAATTTGACATCAGACCATTTCTAGAGGCTCTCAAGATGAACTTAAGTGGCCTCCCAGGTGGCACCATTATTACTAGAATACAACCGTGCAGATCTAACTGCCTGTCCGAAGAGTCTAATGTTGTATGGCAAGATGGTCAGGTTGTGCAGGATATGTGCCTAAGATTGAGAAATGTGGAATGTGGAGAGATCGAACTTCAACTTCAGTGGATCAACCTTCCTGGTTCCAGGGGTTTATAGAGTACAGCGTGTGTATATACATCTGGTTGCAGTAAGCTGCAGTCTATGAACTGGTTTGTGAATTGTGCTCTCACAATTGATCTCTGGTTGTGATAAATGGAATTTGTTATATTTGCACACTGAACCAATCTGCTGTGCAAGGTTTTTCTAGCTTATCGAATATTTGGCTTGAATATTCTTTTCAAATTTTCTTGTATCACTGTAGTTATATGGTATGTAATCAATATACAGGTTTGCTGAAAAGTTCATACATTTGTGTGCATATGACAGTATTTAATATTTGCATGCTTTCTTTATATGAACAATGGAAGTGAACATTTGAAACAAACTAAAATGGTTCTCCATTCTTTGGATTTTAAGACATTCCAATGTTTTCTTTTTGTCCTTTTAGAAAACTAACTGATGAACCATTATTTACTCATATTTTTCCTCTTGGGTATTTGCAGTTTTGTCCCTGTTTTGTGTTGACCTTCAATTTTTTTTTTTACCTCGGAGCAAATAACTTTTTCGTGGGGCTTGAATTTGTATTTTCTCATCATAGTATCTTCTTACAAGCTATGCTCCTCGCCATTAAAGAACTTATACCCCGCTAGGCATAGGTTTGATTTATAATGGCAAGAATCAAAGACTAGTTCATTTGAAGGAGTAATTACATATTTTTTCTAGCTAACAATAAATATACATGTCACATTAAACATAGTACAAAAGGGCTTTTTTCATTGCAACGTACAGGCCCAAACAATTACATTGCCACACATAGTTCATTTATTACCAGTTCCATTAGTAATTTCAAGTTTTTCATTTGTTTGCCACACACCATAAGCAAAATAGATGTTATTTATTCCTAAATTTTGGGTTTGAAGTTCTTTTATGCTAATTAATCTGATTACTTTGCAACAAATTAATTTCATTACTTAGTAACCATATACATATGTATGAGCATGTTACAATGAATGTGTGTGTGAATATATAGGACACATAGATATCAGTAACATGAGAGGAGGAAAGAGAAGAATAGACAGAGTTGTCTACTAGAGGTAGATGACAAAAAAATTGAGAAATTCAAAACTTTCATCTTCACTTAAATTATGTATAAAAAATCCCAAAAGATTGGTCTAAATATTCTATTAAGAGCACGCAATTTCTTGTAAAGTAACAAATCCAAATTTGAACCTAAGCGGACCAAACCTCAGACAAAAGGGTGAGGGCAAAGATTGAAAAGAGACAAAAGCACCTATATTCAGGAGAGCCAAACTATATCGATTCTACCGAATTCAATAATTTTGTACGTACAAATTATATTCAATAAGAAGAGTAATTGAGTTCACAATCAGATATTTACAAAATTTTTGAATAAAAGATTATCAATAAAATTCATAAATTATACCAAAAATACTTCTATAAAATAGTTAAGATGTACGCAAGTTGATGACACTACCCAAGTAGAGAAATGTATTGCCCTTTTGTAGTCCATGGGAAACATAACCATGGGTTATTCCTAAGACCAATATATAGCAGTTTGTGCAAATTAAACATAATGTTTGTTTTTGGGAGTCCAAGAGTTATGACACACTAATCTTAATTTGCTCCAATTTGCCACTACTATTCATCATTCATTTCAACGCATGCTTCTGCTTTTATAACTTCTAGGACATTATTTTACCATTAATTATCTCTAACATTTACTATTTCATAGCCGCCAATCACCTTTCACTTCTAAGTTGGTGAACTCTATGGAGTTTCCATCTCAAGAAATGTATGTTTATTATAATTATCTTTTCAAGAACTATGAAAAATAATATATTTACATAGTGGTATATGTTAAGTAATAGATTAAGGTTGTTGCGTTTTTGCCACCTCTTGACAAAGTAGGTTGATTATCAAACCCTCTCCTATCAAGGGTATGTAGGCCTTGGCCAACTTGAAGGGGCAAAAATTTGACACTGAGTTTTTCGAATGTCAAGTTATAGCAGGAGTGTAGGAATATATCTAACAATTACGTACCATTCGTGTGGTTTGCACTAAAATAAATTAAGCAATCATCAAAGCGTCTTTTAATACCTCCAACCAAACAGTCCCTTAACTTTTGATCATATATAGAGAGCACATCCATGAGAATAATGGCTTTGATCATATATAGAGAGCACATCCATGAGAATAATGGCTTTGATCATATATAGAGAGCACATCCATGGGAATAATGGCTTATAATAAATTGAAATCCAATAGTAAATTAATAGATTATATTTATACCATTTGATGTATAGAGTTTTTGACTTAAGACTTAATTTTTATACTTTTATTTCTGATTGTCTCAAACTCTCGATTATTTTATAGGGTGTATGTGTATGATTTTGACCTAAATACAATCTGTCAACTAATGTGTATGGTTCATTTAGTTTTTTACGTTATTTCTAGGTGATTTTTTAAACCGTTAATACCTTCAACCAAACACTCCCTTAACCTTTTGATCATATAGAGCATAGCCATGAGAATAATGGGTTAAACTAGGAATGGACAAACCAAACAGGTCCACCACAAAAATGCACCTTTAATTTCACCATAGCCTTGTTGTTCCTTAGCTCATGTTCTTGTCACAATGCCCCATCAAAGCCTCAAAGATTCACCATTTTCAGAACCTAAATACATGATTTTATTTTTTACATTAATATAGAACTTATTATTAGTGAGGGGCAAAGCAATACAGTACTGCCTTTGCCTTTGCCTTGTATCATTTTCACATGCATCAGAATGTTGCATGCCTTGACAAAAGGGCAAAAGGCAAAAATAAATAAAGTAAAATCTCTTTATAACAATATAGTTTATTCATATTATTTTATTGTTATAACGAAATATTGTTATAGAGAATGACAATTATAGAGAGGTTTGAATATACTTTTGACTCTATACAAACTATATTACTCTCTCCGTTTCAATATGTTTATCTTGCTTTCTTTTTTAGTCAGTTTCAAAAAGAATATTTCTTTCCTTTTTCGATAACTCTTTACTTTTAATTTTCCACATGACAAATCTAATACCACAAATAATATGGTAGATTCAATATATCTTTAATTTAAGATACAAAGATTTTAAAGTTTTATACACTTTCTTAAACTTCGTATTAGATCAATTAATCAGACAAACAAATTGAAACGGAGAAATTTATTTAGAGAAAAAAGGTAGCCCATGAACAAGCCACGAGCCAAAAGGCCAAAAACAAGAAGAAAATGACTTGAAAAATAAAGCTCCGGCAAAACAAGTACTTATAGGGACACCACCTCCAACCAAAATGCTTTTTCTCTACACAACTCTGTGAACCATTGAAGATAGAGCCATTTAGCAAATTACTAACACACCATTTTTCTCTCTTTTCAAATCCAAACACACCTCAAAACAAACAAGAAAACAACAAAGGGCAAAAAATATACATTAGAAAAATCCCCCCCTTTGCTTTGGAGACTGCAAGCTTGCTCCCAATTCTCAAAGCTGTATATTAATTCTTTCTATATTCCTTCTTTCTGCAAAATCCCCACAACCCCATAAACCAAAACACATGCTCTTTGCTTATATTTACCAACCCCATTTCCTCCTTTACTTTTTCTTACTACTTGCAAACCTGTTTTCTTGATTTGGGTATTTCAAGAACTTAGCAAAGATGATAACTTTATCTGATTTCTACCATGTTATGACTGCTGTTGTGCCACTTTATGTAGCTATGATACTAGCTTATGGCTCTGTTAAGTGGTGGAAGATTTTCTCACCAGATCAGTGTTCTGGAATCAACAGATTTGTTGCACTTTTTGCAGTTCCACTTCTATCTTTTCACTTTATAGCTGCTAATAATCCTTACACTATGAACATAAGATTCATTGCTGCAGATACTCTGCAGAAACTTATTGTTCTTGGGGTTCTTGCTGTTTGGGCTAATGTAAGCAAAAGGGGTAGTTTGGAATGGAGTATAACACTTTTTTCACTATCAACTCTTCCAAATACTTTAGTTATGGGTATTCCTTTGTTAAAAGGAATGTATGGTGAATTCTCTGGGAGTTTAATGGTGCAAATTGTTGTATTACAGTGTATCATTTGGTACACTTTGATGCTTTTTATGTTTGAGTTTAGAGGTGCAAGATTGCTAATTTCTGAGCAATTTCCTGATACTGCTGGTTCAATTGTATCTATTCATGTTGATTCTGATGTCATGTCATTAGATGGTAGACAAGTTTTAGAGACTGAAGCAGAGTTAAAAGAAGATGGAAAGCTTCATGTTACTGTTAGAAAATCAAATGCCTCAAGGTCTGACATATTTTCAAGAAGGTCAGGAGGATTTTCTTCTACTACACCAAGACCATCCAATTTGACAAATGCAGAGATTTACTCTCTCCAGTCATCAAGAAATCCAACACCAAGAGGGTCTAGTTTTAATCATACCGATTTTTACTCAATGGTGGTTGGTACTGCTGGGAGAAACTCAAACTTTGGTGCTAATGATGTTTATGGTATGTCTAATAATTCAAGAGGACCAACTCCAAGACCTTCAAATTATGAAGAAGAAAGTGGGAAGTCAAGATTCAATAATTATCTTGGTGGAGCAGCAGCACCAGCACCAACACAGAGTAATAGTAACACTAATTATCCAGCACCAAATCCTGGCATGTTTTCACCTAGTAATAATGGTACCAAAGCTCACAAGAATACAGCTAAAAAAGGAGATCAAGAAGGTGGCAAGGATCTTCATATGTTTGTTTGGAGTTCAAGTAACTCTCCTGTTTCTGATGTTTTTGGAGGACATGATTATACAGCTAATTTAGACCAGCCTGCAGCACCTAATAAGGATGTGAGAGTGCCTATCTCCCCTGGAAAAGGTAAAAAAATTTCGTACCCAATAACTCTGTCCACTAAGACTATAAATAGTTTCTGTCTCTGTTGAGATTTGAACCTGCCGTCTCACTGTTAGTAACATTTTCTAATTCTTTTTATGCTTAATTAGTTGAGGGGCAAAGGAACAATAATCAAGAAAACTACATGGAGAGAGATGATTTCAGCTTTGCAAATAGAGATGGAGCTGATCAAATGAACAATCAAGATGGTGAAAAAGTTGGAGAAAACAAAGCAAAAGTAATGCCACCAACAAGTGTAATGACTAGGCTCATACTCATCATGGTTTGGAGGAAACTTATTAGGAATCCAAACACTTATTCAAGCTTGTTTGGCCTCACTTGGTCTCTAGTTTCATTCAGGTTAGTTTCCCAATTTCTATTCATTAAAAAAAAAAAAAGAGCTTTTTTAAAAATTTTATTTTTTGTGTTGGTATATATTCTGATTATTAAAAAAATGTAGATGGAATTTGAAGATGCCTGCTATAATTGCACAGTCCATATCTATACTGTCAGATGCAGGACTTGGCATGGCAATGTTCAGTCTTGGTGAGTACTTTTTCATTATTTGATCACAAGGAGGTCATTAGTATTAGTATTAGTATTAAATTACTTGTTTAGAAGGGGGAGCGTGCAAAAAAGCACAACAGTATGGTCATCATAACATGTTTCTCTCTCTTTCTTTACATTTCTTTAATTAATAAATCTTCTTTACCCTATCTCAATGCTTCTCATTTCTCTCAAATGGCTACAATCATGATAACTACTACTATAGTAGTAACACCCCACTAGTGGATGTGATGATGCCATGCACTTGCTTTTTTTAATATGTGGTATTCAAGTCCGTTTGTGTGCATTTCTGATAAATTTTATAAACATTTTTTTACATCTCACTAGTATATCTATTGAGTAATTTTGTCCATCAAAACTTGACAATTTGTGTGCATTTCGATGGATTTTATGAATATTTGTTGCGTCTCATCAGCATAAATATCGATTAATTTTGTCCATTGAGACTGCTTAGTTTGTTTGTGTGCATTTCAACGGATTTTATGAATATTTATTACGTTCCATCAGTATAGATATCGAGTAATTCTGTCAATCAAAGACTTGTCGTTTGTGTGCAGTTCAACGGATTTTATGAACATTTATTACATCCCACCAACATAAATATCGAGTAGTTTTGTCTATCAAGAGTTATTAATTTGTGTGCATTTCAATGAATTTTTATGAATATTTGTTACATCCCATTAGCATATATATCGAATAATTTTGTCAATTCAAATTTGAACGGATAGAAAGAAATCATCAAATGTTATTGCTTTCCGCAAAAATTAGAAGTAAAATATGATGGTCCCCTTAGTGCATGATGCCATGCACTTAAATGAGCTATGTATAGCCACTTTTTCATTTTTCCAAATTTGATATATTTCATATATATTTGTTTATAGTATATAGTTGGAATTAGAAAAAGTTATAGTATATATTTTGCATGTTAGAAAAATGAAACATTTTTGATGGATGACAGGTCTGTTCATGGCTTTGCAACCAAGGATCATAGCATGTGGAAATTCTGTTGCATCTTTTGCTATGGCTGTGAGATTCCTTACAGGTCCAGCTGTTATGGCAGCTGCTTCCATTGCTGTTGGTCTTCGTGGAACTCTATTACACGTGGCAATTGTACAGGTCATCATCAAATCTTAATTCTTGTTTCTTTTTTTCTTTATTATAAAACATATATATGGCAATGTTAATTATTTTATTTCAAACTCTCCACTACGACCTACCACTCAATAAATTAATTAACCGAAAAAAGGCTGCTTCGAGCCCATACAGTTTCAAAACTCATTAATTTAATTACTAGTTGTGCTTGAACGGGTAAATTCAGAATAAAATAAAAAGATTTAGGCTGCGCGACAATTATTTCTAAAGGGAATGTTTTCTAACTTAGTCGAAGGTTTATCAGAAACACCTTCTCTACCTCATAGAGGTAGGTGTAATGTTTATGAAATTACGTATACTGAATATATTATTGTTGTTCAATCGATATGTACTTAAACAGGCAGCTCTACCACAAGGAATTGTTCCTTTTGTCTTCGCTAAGGAATACAACGTTCATCCTGACATTCTTAGCACAGGGTAAATATAAATTAATTAACATCTTTTTATAGTGTTTAATTTTTTTTATTAGTTTTGCGATTGATAATTTTGTGTTATTTTATTTGTGTTCACAGAGTCATTTTTGGGATGTTGATTGCGTTGCCGATTACATTGGTGTATTACATATTTATGGGACTTTGAAGAGGGACTTATAATTCCATGCAAATTAATATTAATGCATGCAGCCATTGGCATGGAGAGAAAAAAAAGCTCACACCTTTTTTTTTTTTTTTTTGTTAATGAAAAGATTTAGTTTGTAACAAAGTGATGAAGAAAAAGCAAGCAGAGGGAAGAGGAAAAAAAGAAGAAGAAGAGATTTGTGCTTAATTAGCTGAAACGTAATTAATTAACTTTCCCTAGTTCATTCAAATGTCTTTTAATGGATTATCTCTTTGGTACGTAAGTAGTTATGTTGTAAAATCATGTTTAATTTAATTTGTAGTCTATTGATTAGCGGGAAAAAAATGAAAATTTTAATTCCTAGTTTATGGAATTTATTATTGCTTGTTGTTATTATTTTATGACTTTGTACCCGACTACCCGTATAGAATAATTTGTCCTTTTTCTTCTAATTCTTTCTTTTTTCGGATAACTTATAGAAATCTTATATATTGGGGTTAATTACGTCTTATTCCAAAAGTGTTCTTAATTACAAAAATTTTGAATTTTTTATTGCTCTTGGATATATTTTTTGGTTGTCCACATTGCAAATAATATACTTAATGGGAGGGACGTATTCGAGAGGGAATAGAGATTTATTCGAGAGGGATAGGGATGAATCCGAGAAGATAGAAATGTATTCAAGAGGGGATAGAGATGTATTCGAGAGGGTATTTATGTAATTTCTTAAAATAATAGGAAATTTTAGAATTATGATATTTTAAGTTGTATATTTATATAATTTTTCCTTAATTCTTTTCCGGGGGTGGTATAAGGGTTTTGTTTGTTGGGCCTGAGGCGGAATCACGATTTGAGAGTCAACAAGGCGGATCAAGAGGCTAAGTTATGAGTTTACATATAAAAATTCATAAACTTAAAATTCTAGATATGACGAAGAAGGGAATCTAAGTTTGGGTGGTTTATAAAAGTTTTGGAAAGTTCGGAAGAAACATATTCTTCATAAATGACTTGTGAGGGCTTTGGCTAAAGGAAGACGAAAGCAATATATAGTCGGCTGCAAAATTCTCCCTTTACACCATATTGATATTATTCTTTTGCTAAAACTAATAGATGCTATATTAAGGATAGAAAAAAATGAAAAAATAGATGCTGTTTGGAGAAAAAAGAAAAGAAAACCCTTTTTTATATTTATATAAAAAAAAATATTATCTTTTCAACAAAAATAAAACATAAAAAATGTGAAATGATATTAAAGAAAAAAAAAATGAATAAGACGTACTATGTAGACAAAGAAATATATGGGGTCTACATCAAATCGAGCACCTAGCTAGGTTACGTACTACTGGAGGGACCTTAAAAATAGCATTATATATGGATTAACACATACTACTTCCGTCCACTTTTAATTGTTATAGTTTTCTTTTTTAGAGTTAAACTATAAAAATTTTGACTAATATTTTACGATATACTTTTTCATCATATTTATATGCAAAAAATTGTAATTTATAGTACTTTTCATATAGTTTTCGAAGATCTAAATTTTTTATTTAAAATATCAAATTTATGTAATCTAATTTAACTTTAAAAATTAGTCAAATTGACTCTCAAAAAATGAAACATGACAAATAAAAGTGGACGGAGAGACTACTCTACTACATAAGAAATTAAATCAGAATAATTAATGCACTCGTGTAATTTAATTCTTCAATTAGAATTTAATATAGGGATTGGGCAATACTTTGGTTTTAAATAACTAAGTAGGCATTTGATCATGCGATATCATATCACGTTATAAAATCGGGAGATGGAATCAGCATTTGGATATGCGATTTCACGCTGATTCTATCTCATGATTTCATATCATAAGATGGAATATCATATTCTGCAAAAATCATAGTAATATGGAAATTCCACATCATGATTTGAGATTTTTTAAATATAAAAGTTGACCACAAATTTAAATTTTGCTAAAACAATCCCACATTATATCTACTGCACATTTATTTCATATGTAAATAAAATTAATAACCACATCATTACTTTTTAAAATTTATTATTCTCACCAACATAAAAATTATTATTACTTTCAATTTGGTGAATATAAATGGTAAAATAAGAATTGATTTGGTGAATATAAATACAAACGGAGGGAGTAATACATTTTGATTTTTTAATAATAAAAAAACTTCTTTTCGGCTACATATGAAAATGTTTAAAGCAATTTAATATGAAAAAAAGACAAAATTGGTGATGTATGTTTGATAATCACTACTTCAATATGTTTGATTTTAACACGAAATTAATGCACTGAAAATGTGCAATTGTACACAAGTGAAACAAGACATGAACCATATGATATTGACATACAAGTGAAAATTGTCATAACTTGTACAGTGTTACATAATTATTTGCGATAATACCAAAGGGGTGATGAAAAATTTATGGTCTATGAGCATGAAAATATAGTTGCGAATGATAGTGACTAACAAATGGCTCAAAGTAACAATGTTGGTTCGTCTTCTCGGTCATATAATAGAGAAATGCAAGTTCAACGTGAGAAGATTGTCCGTACCATGTGGGAGGATTATATAAAAGACTAGTACACTACAATTTATGTTCAATTTTTTTATTGAATTAAACTGTGATCATTAAAGTTATATGAAACAATTAATTAAGTGGAGAACAAATAGCGTTGTAATAATTTATTATGCGATTTTATAAATTTTTATTTATTTGATAAGATTGAATAAACAATTGGGGTATTTTTAATAGTTTTACAATTTATGAGATTCTTATATTTATGAGAAAATATACAACACAAAAATTTTATATCACATGTCCAAACAAAACTTTAACTTCATCTTATGATTTCATATCACATGGCCAAACGGACCCTAAATTAGTAATCTCAGTAGTAACATTTTACTAAGATTATTATGTCCAATCCCAGACAAAAGTACGCAATGATAAATATCTAAGTATTACTGTATTGATTTGGTTCTCTAATTTAGATTCGTATCAAGAAATATTATTTTAAATTATAGTACTTTCTTATTAATATTCTTATGATTCAAATTTGAGATTTTTCATTAAAAATAAATTAGTAGTATCACAACATTATAACCTTTTGGGAAGCGGTAAACAAACGGTTGGTTGCAGATGGAAAGAGAGGTCAAGTGTCATGTCATTTTTTTCTTTTTACTTTTTTTTTATATATATATTTGACAGTCATTTCGTGGCTAAACTTATTTAGACTTGTATCAGAAAGATTTATTTTGAAGTATAACTTTCCTTATTACTAACGACTTTATCTCTAGAGTTCAAATTCGAGATTATTAATTAAACATGTTCGCATCAATATTTCATCGTACTACCATAAATTTTTTGTATATATATTACCAAAGAAAATATACACATGTTATGTGAAAAATTAAAAAGAAAAAAATTATTTCTATTTCTTGTCTTATTTCAATTTCTTCTCAATGTTATTTAACTCTCGTTCCTTTTTTTTCCTCTCTTTTTCTAAAAGCTAATAATGTGGTAGATAAGCCTGAATTTGACCACCATGATTAAGATAGTAATTAACAAACCATACGTAACTTAGAACACAAAATTCTGTAGTTAAATGATTTAAAAATATAATCTCAAACACATATCACTGTTAATAAAGGAAAAGGTAAAATTAAATCATAATCAAGAAAGTCAGGCTGGCCTGGCACCTACCACTAATTAAAGTTATCATATTTAATTTATTACTAGTAAAATAATGATTATTAATGGGAAGACGACGTTTTTACCAACCCATTAGCCTTGATTTGCTGACAGCATCTATAATCTCTAACCTAGTTAAATTACCTTTTCAAACACAAAAATAAAGTTTAATTAAACATTGCACGTGATGATCATCCCAAATCCTAAAATTAATTTTTCCTTTGGAACATTAATCTAATATTTAATTAACATCTTCAGTGCCTCCTTAACAGCCAACGATATGTTTTCAATTAGCCAATTATCACTAATTCTTGAAATGAAAGGAGTAATGTGCCATTTTACCTAACTGATGATTATTTTAGTCGAGATTAAAGTTGCATACATAGTGTATATTATTTGGTCCCATGAAAAATAAGTGGATTTTTCTGCTTATTTTTTTGTGCTCGCTAAAAATATTTGTATATATATAATATTTAATTACTATGGGAGTTGGGGTGGGCGTCGAGGGATTTGAGGTGGAGGGGATGGGGCTACGAGGTTTGTCAAGATGAGGTGTGTTGGAGCATGGGGTTGGAGGACACAAGTAATCAAAGTTAAATGTCACTCATGGCCATGGAACACAGTCATTTTCCTCATTTAATAAAAAAAAAAACCTAGATAATATTTTCTAATTTTTTAACCATTAAAACATAAAAATAATGAAAAATATTTTCCTTCCTAAAATCAACTTCTTATTTGTAAGGATCATAAACCTTGGAATGTGATTATCAAGAAAAATTCAAGGAATTGATTGAGCTAGACTAGCCAGTTTATACTATAATAATAATTATAAATTAAGTTCAAAATTATATATTTATAAATATTAAATGAAGTAGATAGTAATATTAATTAATTATTGAGTTTACGTGAACTCAAAATAGGCCCTAGCCGATCCTTCCCTGCTTACACCTTAGCAAACCATAATATATTGCCCATGGACGAACTCATTGTTTCCTGTAATTAATTTTCGAAAAGGTGAAGAGGTGTTCAAAATTCAGACAATTTATTTTTAATCATAAACTTTTCACGTATCTTTTAAAATCTTGAGTTTTGAATTATTGAACTTAAACATATTTTCTTACTATATATAAATTTTATTTCAAAAATTCTGTGCTTGATCGAATTCACATTCAAGATTAAATCATTCCATCCTTGAAATGTGAATTATATATGCCACAGAGACATTACGAATAGCAATAAGATAAATGGGAGTGATCATGAGAATATTGGATTTATGGTGAGTGATAGAATGAGTGAGCAAGCAATGAGGAAATATTCTTGTGGCCCTATATATATAATATAAATAAAATCGTCAGCATGCAATATTAATGCTTTTTTTGTCATAGAATTGGGTACTTTGCCTACTTTCCGTTTTATCATACTAGTTTCTATGAAAAAAAAAAAAAACTAAGGATGTCAATCATTTCTACATTTGATGAATCCCTTTTCTCTGCGGACAAAATTTGATTAGAATAGTAAATAAATGTAATCATATTATTTATGTATCTATATTTAACTTTATTCTTTCATATATGAATGTATGTATAGTTTGTAGTAAAAAATTAAATAATAAGTTTAGTTAGTTAAACTCGCAAAATTTATTATATTTCAAATCTGCCTCTAGTGATAGTGGTGTTGTAAACTTGTACTAGTGCATTTCTAGTGAAGGAATAGTCAGTTTGTTTATCTATATGTTTATAGTATCTATATCTATATGATTGATTAATATGTACCTCTTTGAAACATGTGAGTCGGCAAATGCGTCTAGAATAGATTTTTTAATGGGTTCTGATTTTTTTTAATGTTACATATGAATCATTAGCTCCTTTTTCGAAGAATAGATTTTTGTGATTCAATTGATTCGATTCTCATTCTCTCATACAGGATTAGGACATCCAATACAATTCTTTCTAATCCTCTACTGATTATATATCTTCTCTTTAGTATCAAGTGACTTTCAACTCCTCTCAAGTTTCATTGTTCATAGATTATAGGTGGGGTGAATTCTAAAATTCCTTATTCTGATTCTAAAATAAGTGGTACCATTTCTTTAGAATCAAGTCCGACAATTAAGTTGCCTAATCTAATGACTCTGGTTACAACACGTAACAGGCGAATGACATAATTCAAGGAGTTAAAACTAATTAGAGAAATTTGAAAATCAAAGGTTAACGTAAATGATTACTATGATTCCTATAAATTAAAATTAGTGGAGTACATAAGAAAAAGTGAAAACATAAACATCAAGTAAACAGATTTGCTTTGTTTGTCTAATCAAGCAATTATATATGAGCGTGCTATTTGGACAAGAAATTGAAAGAGATATATCGATCGATAAACATAATAAATTCCTAAAATGTATTTAGTTTTTTCAGTCTTTCTCTCCATGATTGTTATTCTTAAATATAAAAAGCTAATCTAACGTACATATATTAGCATGCTTATTATGAATATTGTGACATGTTATATTTCAACTTTCAACACAAAAATTATGAGAATATATGATGTGTGCCCTTGTCTGTCCACCTATTTGTAATTTTTTCTAATGTTGATGGGATTGCTTTTCCACTTTCTGCCTTATTGGTAGGATACCAAACGCTATGCTTCTCAAAAACTTAATGCTTTTGGCTATTTCTTCATAATTATATCATTATACTTACGTGCTCATTTGGTTTAACTCATAGTCAACTTATACTACTCTATTACGATCTCCTCTCCTCACGAAATGGAGAAGAAAATATACGCCAATCACTCTTGTTGTGATAGTTAACGGCAACAAACTAAGGTTTGTATTGATCATAATGAAAAGAACTTACAAGCTGTTCAACGATCTAAAGGAAAATAGAAAAGGGAGATTCCTGATATGACAAAAGAAAATAACATAACTTATAGCATAACCTTAATGAGATAATTCAAACTCTACCATTATATGCGAATAATGATTCGCATATAATAACTACTAGTAAAATTCAAAAGGCTAACTCTTTAAACGAAAACTTGAGATATACGTGCAATATGCTAGGAAAATTTCGTTCCAATTTCCTTTTTATTTTATTTAAATTTTCTGCCGTTTAATGTGACTGCCAACGTGGAAAATTCTTGCTTATTGGAATTTAATAACCTCGTACTTGTTGATTTCCTTTATGTCCTTCGAAAAATATCGACTAATGCAAGTGTGCAATTATGGTGTAAAGTTGGTCTACTAATTGGGGTTTTGGTCTATATTTGCTGCTATATATATTATGTACCTTTCTTTTCGTGTTAAATATCTTTCTGGTATTTGAGATAAATATTTAAATTGTGAGTATGTCTCAAAAATATAAAAGTAGGGAGCTTACCACGTGAGCTAACAAGTTCACACTCATGATGACTCAACCCTTAAGATTGCAACCTTGCATTAAGTGTCTACAGCTTTTCTTTTTTACTTTAATCACGAAAACGAGAGAATCGGACCTACTAGCTATTTGCCAAGTTGCTCAATTATTCTTATTGAAGTCCAGATTATTTATTATAACTCTCTCCGACACTTATTTTGAGAAGAAAATAGATATTTTCTACTTTAAACGTACTTTTGTTAACTAGGTAACTAGCATAACTTAATACTATACGTTAAACGTTAAATTTTTTTTATAGATAATAATTCATTGCATAAATTTTTTATGATTATAAATTACTCTAATGTATAAATCATTACTAATTAATATCACTTGACAATCAATCTTCATTATCGTAATTAGGAGTGTCAATATAACTTGAGTTATGGTGAGATGGTTTTAATCTCATAAATGGCTCCAAAATAAGTGAATTTAAATTTAATCAATTTAAATGTAAGTATCGAACATCAAATCGAAAAAAAAACGGAGAGGTGAAGTGCATCAGTGCAAGATTTTTGTAGAAAAGAATGTAAGGTGATGGCTAGAAAACAAATGCTAACTGATTAAAAAGAGTGATGCTATATGATGGCTGCCATGCATTATATACATGGAATTATTAAGAATGATGAATTATGGTCGAATGAACTACGGAAAGTGAATTTAGGCACGCACTTGTATGCACCATATTTCTTTTTCATTTTTTTTGTCTTTTAACAAAAAAAAAAAAAAATACCCCCAAGTGAGAAATTATTATCTATAAATTATCGATAAAATTTATAGCTAATTTTTTATTTTTTATTTTTTGCCTGTATTTTAGAGCATAGAAATGGCAACGACGTAAGCCTTGTCCTTATCGCATTGGTTCCATCAGAAATTACAGAATGGGAGATTTCATAAGCAAACAAATTAAAACTTGTGGAATTGAACAAAGTGGTAACGCTAATATTTGATATCCATTCATTTTTAATTAAAATTCAATCAAAAGAGCCAACTTCCTCAAGCTATAAAAAATGCTCATTTATGTTATTCGTTGAAAGTTTAGCTCTTCTATATCATTTTTTATGATAAAAGGCTCAATTATGATTTATGCCATAATCTTTTTTTACATGTCGTCGATTATGATCCAGTCACCTCCCTAATTAAATTATTTTTCAAAAGAGAAAAGATTCAAACATGTCATCGAATTTTGATAAAAGGCTTATTTATATCATATGTTAATAATTTGTCACATGTATATCATTTTGGTTAACAAATAGTAATAATAACATGAATGGACCTTTTTCTCAAATAAAAATGATATAAATGATTAATGAACCAAACTATTAACATTTATGAGTAGTACTATTATGAACTTTTTTTTCAAAGTTCAATGATATATTAAGTTTTTTCTGTTAATTATAATTGAACTTCAATACAAATATCGAATACGAAAATCAAAAGAAGAAGGTGATAATAGTGAAAGAAATTAAAGGACTTTTTCCTTCCATGTCTCCCACCATCTTTTGTTGGGTCGGCCTTTCCCTAGACAAACCTTTGTGGGTTTGTCCTGTCGATATGTACCAAATTAAATGTTTTTTTATATAAATAATATTGCGTGCATGCGTGTTTTTGTTTTCTACCTTTTTTATTTATTTATTTTTTAGTCTTTGATTCCCATCGAACACTCTTTTTGAAAAATATGCTCTTAATAAAAAGAAGAAAAAAAAAATTAAAAATATCCTTCTTCCTTGTGGTTCATTTTGCAGCCTTTTTTTCTCTTCTGGGATTCGTTAAAGTTCCTTGTACTCTTGCTTCTTGACTCTTTTCACCAATTAATATAGAATTTTTAAAAAGAAAAGTGCTTGCACGTGAGGAGTCAATTAAATATTGCAAGTAATAATTGGATTTTATATCCAAATACATAGAGTGTTTATTATACAATTATTATTTATTTATTTAAATATTTCCTTAAGATAACAATATACCTCATGAGAGGACCTTTTCATTTGATCAAATTTCAAAATCATTGATCATTATTTGGTAACATTTGGCAAATGCATTTGTCCCGTTAAATATTATTTAGATTTGAGACGCGTTAAAGATGTTGTTCTTGAAATACTTCTTTCACTTAGTGTATAATATAATCTGACGTATTTATAAGAATTCTAAAAACTAGCGTGTGAAACTATACAATTAGTAAAAATAAAAACAACTACTACAGGTACAATTCTTTATAAAGTGAAAAATGACTTCTTCCTAATAATGATAGACAGTTTTCAGATATACACTAGTTTTTTTTTCCTAACAAATTCAAGGGTAAAAACCATATGATATTTGTAAATGATAATAATATATATAATCCAATTATGAAAAAATAGAAATAGTATAATTGAGATATTTCATATAGAAAAGATGTAATTTAACATAAAATGTACTAGTTATAACAGGTGAAACATCGAGTGTAAATAAATATTTTCACGTAAGTCAACTTAATTCGCAGATAATACATATTATTTGCCAACTGCATGTATATCATAAAATCACAGGTTCAGCTTTCACTCCTCAGGCTTTAGAAATGGATTTTGAGCCTGTAAAAGCCCAATGGCCCAGTA
This sequence comes from Solanum acaule, assembly GCA_036250505.1. Taxonomy (NCBI): domain Eukaryota; kingdom Viridiplantae; phylum Streptophyta; class Magnoliopsida; order Solanales; family Solanaceae; genus Solanum; species Solanum acaule. Next base: position 4,596 of record JAJOOR010085831.1, on the reverse strand, counting down.
AGTTCCGATCTTGGGCCTGATTAACAGTTATTGGGCTACTTTTTGCCCCATCCTGTTACATACACCAGCTTGTTGGGCCAATTTTTCCTCTTTAGTCTCCTTAACAAACTCCTACTTGTAGGCCCATTGTTATTTTTTATTACGGAAAATTATTCAAGAGCATTTATATGTAATTTAGTTAAATAGTATGGGGTCGGAATGGAGTAGGGAGTGAGGGCTTGGGGTTGGCATGGGTTGGGTTGGTTAAGGGGTGTGATTGGAAGGCATTTGGTGAATGGGGATGAGACAATGTACATAGAATGTCACTTATGAAACTAGTTTTTCGTACATTATTGGGAAAATCAATTTTCTTCTTTTTTAAGAAAGTTCTTTTTCTAGAGAAGATGTTTTTCAAAATATTTTTCATCGCAACTTTAAGATTGTCATCTTTGCTTTATCATAATCGTTCGTGTTATTGTTAATTTACTACAAATAGTGGTATTATATATAGAGAGAGAGAGAGAGTTTGTATTTTCTTTATATTATTATTTAGAGTGTGTTTTTGTATACCAACTTAACTTTTATTTTTGATATATATATAGAGAGAGAGAGTGTGTTTGTATTTTCTTTATATTATTATTTAGAGTGTGTTTTTGTATACCAACGTAACTTTTATTTTTGACATTAATAATAAAAATTTATTCACTAAATTTAATTTAGTCTCTTTTTCCTCTTCAAATACACTTTTTATCTTAATTTTTTTTTTGTAATTAATAATATAAGGTACACACAATAATTTATTTTACAAAGATATATTTATTATTATTTAACATAATTAATACATACATACATACAAAACACCTTCAATTAACTACTAGTATATAGAAAATTATAACAATATATGTATATTATAAATTATTTTTTATGCATACATATTAATTTTTGAACATGTGAAATAAAATTTCTAACAACCAGGCTTTTGATGGAGTACTAAAACTGCTGTAGCACATCCCAAAAATGAATCCTGCGATTTAAATTTAATAGACTACTCGAATTTAGTAAGAGCTATGCAATACCGAATGAAAAATAATACTGTAGTGCCCCCAAGGCCTAGCTCAAGTGGCAAAAGGTGGAGGATTTGTGGCTTAGGTCGCAGGTTCAAGTCTCACACCATGCAAAACGAAGCCCGGTATTTAAGTGGAGAAGGGTAGAGGGGCGGGCCCATTATCCACCGAGTTTAAAGGCTGTGATTGGTCCAAAGGGCGGGTCACTGATGAATTTCTCGGTTATCAAAAAAAAATAATACTGTAGTAATAAAAATAAAATATTTGTGACTTCACAGTCTATTTGTGATTATATCATATCCACCTTCCTCTTCACGGCTTCAGCAGTCACCCAAATTAACGTCTCTCTTTCTTTCTGTAATATCATCAACACATACACAGTCCCCTGTTTTCCCATTCTCAATGCCATTTCGTTTCTATTGCATTTCTTCACAAAAAAAAAAACTATTTCACGTCTAACTGATTGATGCAGCAGAAAGGTAGAAACAGTAACCGTAGATCCAGGAGCTTCTCTAGATCTCGTCTTGCCATTGAGGGTTTTTAGCAATTTATTTCTCTACCATATACTAATTCCCAATCCACATTCTCTTCTTCAACCATTCCAAATCATCACATCAGATTCCTCTATCATCAACCAACCATGGCTGCTGCTTCAGGTATGTTAGACTGTCAATCATCTCTTATCTTACGTATTTTGTTTGAATTGGACGGTTTTGATTGTGAAATCATGTGGTGTGTAGGACAAGAGCGTGAGGTTCAAAAGAGTTATTGGATTGAACACACTGCGGAACTCACTGTCGAGGCCATGATGCTCGACTCTAAAGCAGCGGATCTCGACAAAGAAGAGAGACCTGAGGTATATGATTCATTCTATGATCTATTGATGTCCATATTAGCTTAATCTCGCTTGGATATATAAATTAGTTAGAGGATCGTATTGATTAAAAATTACTCACTATTGTGCAAGTCATTTTCATTGATATTCCATTTTGGAGTATAGCCTTTTCTTTTGCCAAAAGCAAAAAAGGTAGCACAGTGCTTAATTTTGTTTCGAAGTGTTATTGGTATCAAGGTCCTACGACATATCCGTTAATATGGAATTACTGTTTGATAACCAAATACTTGTTTACTTACGGAGTTAAAATCCACACACATCTGATTCAGATTTAAAATGGTTCCATCCCACTTCAATAAGATTCAGACACAAGGGATTCTAGTTGGTGAAGACTGATAGGAAAAAAACACCAGCTCTTTTTTAGGATTAAAGACAATATAGAATAATCACGGACAGTAATCTCATCGGTCCCTAGTGACTGATGGAGCTGGGACTGACAATATATACTAAATAATTAAATATTTACTATAATTGCCCCTTTAGTTATCTTCAACTCGTAATTTTCTGGGCATTTCCCAGGCGTTGTTCTATGTATATATTGTCTTTGTTGAATGCTAATGTGAGGCTGTATTGCTGATCCAGTGTTCGGTATGTAAATTAATTGGTTGTGAAATTCAGTAACTAGGGTTGAGATTCTAGTGTATGGGAGTTTTGGTCATTATTTAGACTGATGCACTACAGCCTCTCCTCTTTGGAGGTCCAAACTCCTTGTGTTCATTGAATCTGTTTCCTGCTTTGAGAGGAAATTAGCACCTTTTTGTTCTTAATTTTGTTGCAGAACCACACGTTCTAACTGGTTTGTTTTGTGAGTTGGCATGATTACATGTAAGACAATTTACCTATCTCCCCATAATTTGAAACTTTTGGATGGTCATATAGGTGCTCTCTCTGCTTCCGCCGTATGAAGGGAAAACTGTGTTGGAACTGGGTGCTGGTATTGGCCGATTCACTGGTGAATTAGCCAATAAAGCTGGACAGCTTATAGCATTGGACTTTATTGAAGGCGCAATTAAGAAGGTTTTCAGTTGTTTTACCCTTCAGATATTTGCATTTTCTGTCTCCATCCAACACGTGCTGTCAATAAGGAGGGTTACTAGGATTAAGAAGAAAAAAAAAGAACTAGTTTAGAAGATTCATTTGTCATTTCTTCATAATTGATAAGTAATGATAAACTCATAGAATATGTTTGTGCATATCCTTATCTTTTAATGTGCTTCCTTGCAGAATGAAAACATAAATGGGTACCATAAGAATGTCAAGTTCATGTGTGCTGATGTGACTTCTCCGAATTTGAATTTTTCACCGGAATCAGTGGACTTGATATTTTCTAACTGGCTACTGATGTATCTTTCTGATGAAGAGGTAAATTCTCTCTTTTATTTGCCTCATCTTCCACATAGAAAAATCACTGTAGTTACATCTATATTCTATACAAAGAACGAATCGCCAGTTAAATGTGTCAAATTTGGATATAGATGTATGCAAGACTGGCTATGAGACAGTTACTATATTAGCTAATATTCATCATGTTGGTTGGTTACTTTTGAGTATTTAAAGCATTTTCCTTTAAAAATCTATTTTAGTGGTGGTGTGGAGAGATCACGGTTAGGCAAAGCTTAAAATATACAGGCAAATAGTTAAGCTATGTTACATATACATGTTTAAACTAATTTGATTTTTCACTTAGTGACACACTAAGATCCTCAACAAAATGAAGCATTTTCTTTGCAAGAACATGATTTACAGCAGCATCGTTGAAAATAAAAACTTAATGCCATATGTATTTAACCTTTATTTCCACAATGGCTTTAGGTTGAAAACATTGCTTTCAGCCCTATATGGCAATCTATAATTTGAGCACCTCTTCGACAACTGTAATTTGAATGATATGCTGAGTACTAAATATCAGCTTATAATATTGTTTTTCATATGATTTACTTACCTGTAGCTATCACCGTCCATTATGGGTGTTAGCTTACTGGTGTAACAACTGTTAGAAATATTTCTCACTCTTTATAGCTTGCTGCCAAAATGTCTATATATGAGATCTTCCTCACTCACCATACCTTTGCCTGATTTGAATTGCTGTACTTTTTTGTGACTTAAACATTTGAATTTGTTTCTACCCTTGCTGCAGGTTAAGGCTCTTGTTGAGAGAATGGTTAAATGGTTGAAAGTCGGTGGTCACATATTTTTCAGAGAGTCATGCTTCCATCAATCAGGAGACCACAAGCGAAAGAACAACCCAACCCACTATCGAGACCCTAGCTTTTATACAAAGGTCTTAACTTTGCTTTCAACTGTTTTCTTGTCCCACATTATGTTATGAGAGCTGCATTTTAAAAGAAAATTTATTATATCCTTGGAATTCAATTCAACACAGTGCTGAAGTATGTTACTGTGCTTACCAACTATTTGTCTTCATGTAGTAATTTTTTCACACTTCTGTGTGTATATTCCTGTCCTTTTTTCTTTGCCGTTAAGTGGTTCTCTTTGGTAAACCCTAGATAAGGCATTTTCTTTTCTCTGGAGTTTGATTATGTTTTTCTTAAGTGATCGTCGCTCTGTCATAAAGTGCTCTGAAACTCTACCATACCAAAAAGATGAAGTGCTTTGAAACTTTATTGTGCACTCTAAATTACCACTCTTTCTATAAGA
>JAJOOR010085830.1:0-22131 GCA_036250505.1 Solanum acaule | reverse complement strand
TCATCTTACGTGATGAATAACAATAAGCAACAAAGATCAAAATTTATACTAAAGAAAAGCACAATATACATCTACTATGTTTTCATAGCAAAAACACATAGAATGGCTTGAACAAAATTCCAACCCAAGAACTAACCAACTACGAATTGAAATGTCAAGAGAAACAGGATTTTACCCTTTTTTGAGCAGCGAAACTAGAAACAGGAACGAGCAGGGATGAGCGGCGATGTTCACCGAAACACGACTCCGAGAAACTTCAAAAAATTTTGGTTTAAATATATTCTTTCCTCTCAACACTTAGCTAACTCTTAATATCCCCTTTTTTCGAGAACAAGAAGAGGGCATTTATAGAAAGGGAATTGGGGTTCGGAATTAGGGGAAAGGGTAAGATCGGAATTCGAATTCGACCCCAATTTGAAATTTTTCCTCCAAGGATTGGAAAGCTGCTCGTTTGTGCAAGATTTTTCCCCAAAATCCCAGGATATTCGGACGAACAGATCAGCGGGGACGGCCTCGATCAAACCCACCGCCCTTTCGATCGACGTGCCGTCCATCCATGCTATGAGGGATGGGAAACACAGCTGGTAGGGCTGGAATGGTTTGGTGAGGGCAGACACTTGCCTTTTCCGTGGATTCCGCCGTTCGACTACTGCTGCTTGACGTTTTGGATTGCTGCGTACAGAGCTGTTAACGTTGAAATTAGAAGGGAACAGAGGTCGGGTCGGGTTTCCGGGTTGGGTCGAGATGGTGGGGTTGTAAGGTGGGCTGGGAATGTTTCTGGCAATTCGAAATGAAAGGCCCAAAAGATTGATTTTACAAATGAGTTTGAAGGGAGGCAAAAGGGAATTAAAATTAAATAAATGGTTAGACTCGATTTGAGAATTGGCCTAATTGATTGCAATTATAGCTATTGAATTAAGGATTTAGCCAAATTGAGTTTACTTGGTGATTTGGCTAAAAGCTAATTAAGACGAATTAACATAAATTGATTAATGAGCTTCTTAATCTTAACAAAATAAAATAATTAACTTAATTATAAACTAATTAATTTAAATAACTCGAAATTATAACTATAATTTATACTAAACTAATTTAATAAAATACTTACTAAAAGTTTAAAATCTTTTGAGATGATTTTCGAAATGTTTATAAAATATACTAATTATATACAAATTATATAAAACATATATATTACATAAAAATTATAAAAATGATAAAAGTGATTAAAAGTAACTTGAAAAACATCTTGAACTTTACAAAGTCAATTATTTCAAATCGTTTGGAATTTAAGAAACTCGATGATTAATATATATTGTGGAGGTCCAAAATTGGGTGTCAACATGGATTTTAGCTTAAAATAGCGGCGCTGAAATAGTGAATCTATCGGCACCATATCAGTGGTATACAACTTTGGACCTAACGGCCGGCCTAGTAACCTTTCGGAAGACAATTGAAATGCCCCTTTTGCCCTTAGGCAACCTCCCGAGATAACTCTTGGGATTTAGTTGGTCGTAGGTATCATATTTTTGCATAAGAAAATATAAAATTATCCACTGTTCATATATTATCAATATATCATGAAATGAGTAACTTTTCTCCAAAATTGTTTTAAATAAATTTCATACCTCATGTTTTTGTCCCAGAAATGATTGTGTTTTTTGTTGGCAGGTCTAAAGATGATTGCACTTGTAAAATGATCACATTCTAATGTCTACTAAAAATTAAAATTAAGCATCGTTGAAGACGAAATTTATATTCACCAACCACTGACAAAAATCCCCGTGACGATCGATCGTGCACAAAGAGTTTATATAGCAATAGCATATTCTTTTTCACCAATATTTCTTTCATGTATATGATTACATGTCAAATATATATATGGATATGGAAGTGTTTGTGAGACTTGTCAAATAGTACTAGTAATCTTTTTTTTTTTGAATAATAAAGTGTTCATTTACCGTTGTTAAAACATTTATGACGACATTTATATAGAATGTTGATTACATAATACTCATATTATATTATTGTTGTTGAATATAAAATAATAATAATTATATTATTGCCATAAAATAATAACCGTAAAATCCTTTAATTGTTATAGTGGAGAGCCTAGAGCTAAGATGAGTAAGAGCTCAACATACATGGAAGTTTTATCAACATTATCAAATCACATTTACTTGTTATAGCAGGTATATACGCATTATTACTTATAAAATTTCAAATCTCATTTTTATGAAGATTTGCCTATAAATATTTTTTTTGTTTGAAAAAAATAATAATATGGGGTGGGAAAGGCGAAACAAGGAAGGGAATTACAATGTGAGAACCGAACCTTCACCAACAAGGTGGAAATTCAAGTAGCCAACCAACTAAATTACTAAGATTCCTTTTAGAAAACCTAATAACATTTTTAAACAAAAATTATTTTATTAGTAGATATATAACTTAAACTCTAAAAATAATCACTTAGCTTAATATTTATGGGTCCAATTAATATAAACTTTAATTGACACCATATATCTGTTTGGAGCCTGTTGAATTATGATGTATAAACTGTCTGATTGAAACAAGTCATTATCTCACCTTTTTCTTGTCTTCTCATTATCCCTTATTTATTTTTTTAATTAGCCTATTTTGGTCTTTTTATTTTTGGAGGGCAGAGCGACCACAATTAATCACTATTTTGTTGTATGCAGAAATTGTTATATATATGCTGCATCTCCAGATTTCAAGCTTGTCTGGATTTGGACTATACTTTAGAAAATTTATTTTTTATTTCTCGTAAGATATGATTGCAAATGGACTGATCTCTTTTTAATTCATTGACAGTCATAATCAGTCACTCACATGCTGATCAAGGGTAATTAAGTACCTTATTTTAGAAAATTATAATATGTAAACAGGTGAAATATTTCCCATATATCCTAATATTAATTGTTGAATCTTATCTTATGGAAATAGGAAAAAAAATCATGCATTTTGTTGCCTTTTTCTTTTTAATCATCGAAGGAGAGTCTTGAGACAATGGTAAAATTATTTTTCTATTATTTTTAGATCACAAATTTGAATCGTGTAAACATTGTTAGAAAATCACTATATTCCTATTGAAATTCTTTCATTGAAGAATGTTCAGTGGCTATTCCTACAAATATTTTAATTGAATCAACAAGAAAACATGAAATAGTAGTCATGTTCTCACAGAAATGTTAGGAAGCTTTCAACATTTGGTGAGAATCTGTTTTTCATCATGTGTTTGCCAAGTGAGCTGATGCAGTGGAAAATGAATGAAAACATCATGTTTTAATTTATAACACAATTTTTTCATTGATCCCGCTACGAGAAAAACTTTAGTAGTAGTGAAACCATTAAGTTAGATTATCTACCACACCTCTTGAGTCTTGGGTGTATAAATACAAAATGCTTTGTACACCGATTATTTCTTTCCTTCTTATTGTTATTTGTTTATTGGAAGTATAAATGGCAGAAATAGGATCCCATAAGCAAAAAAAAAATCCCCATCACCACAAGGTGTCTTAATTTTTTTATTACTACTTACAATTTGTTTAAGAAACTTCAACTAGCTGGACAAAAGTTGTATCATTCAACTATATGTATAATCAGTTAATCCAAATCTAGATATATTTGATTTGGTTATATTATGCTACTCAAGTAAATGACTCTGTAATCTAGATACAGACAGCAATTGATAAAAAAAATAAAAAAATAGGAATCTTTCTAATAAATTCTTGATCTCACAAGAGAACAAGTAGATAAAAACAGAAAGATAAATTGGAATCTTCTATTTATAAAACTATAGGCTTTGTTTACGTATGAATAAGTACCTACACAGCCTTTCTTGTAGCTCTCCATAAACTTTGCATGTGAGCTCTACAGAGAGTTTCACCAGAAAAGTTCAAACACAAGTACTCAAAAAGACCTTTGAACTTTAACACATTTCGTAATGGATAGAGGCGAATCTAGAATTTCAATTTTACATTTTTAAAATTTTATGATAATAATTTAAAGTGATTTTTTTTTTGTCTCTATTGAGAATTGAACCTGATGAGATCTAATGATTATGAATTCTAATCAATCACTTCATTGACCACTAGAACACAATCTTAACTGCAGTATTACTATATATATTTAATAGACTTTCTAATATAAATATAAGATTCAAGTATAAGTTAGTGTGTTCATCCGAATCTATATAAGTAATACTCTACCTCCGCCCCAAAAATCCATATTTCAATCAAAACATACCCCTTGGGAAACACGAAAAATAATATTACTTTATGGTTGTTAATATGCATAAATAAATTAATCTAAGACAAACAGATAGGTCCCTGCGTCAAGCTCTATATGGAGAAAGCATCCTCTTTGGGCCATTTTCCATTCTTTTCAATTACAGTGACATTTTTGTCTCAATTATTTATTTGGTTGTCCACCAAAAGCACTTTAATAAAAACATTATTTAGGCCATGCTAATTCTTTGTTATATGTGGAACTATGTGATTATGATTGTTTTGTTAAATATAATTAATGTCGTGTGAAAAAGTATTCTAATTACGTAACCACATGGATAAACAACGATTCTTGATTTAACCTAAAAATATTTGTCTTGGGTATTTTCATTCTATCAAATAATTATGTATTTGATCATGTTACTCTAGTATCATAATTATTTCGAGAGTAAGAACATCTTTTTTTTTCTTTTTCTTAATTTGGGAGTAGGAAAAGAGGTAACGGGAAGGAAATTATAGGATGAGAAATCGAACTTTTATCGCTCAGATGAAAGTTCAAATAACCAACCAATTGAGCTATAAAAATTCCTCGGGTAACAACATTTTCCAGGAACTTCACGATTTTAATTTGTGTTGGACTTGGCCACACATAATGATAGTTCAAATTAAGGGACATTGTTTTCTTTTTTCATCAAATACCCTCCTAATAATGTATGTTTCTTTAAGGTGTGAAAGAGAAATAGGATTAATAATATGGGAAGGAGGTATTACTTTTTAAAAGTAAATGAAATATTGTTATATGGTCAAAAAGTGGCTACAAGATCATCTATTTCGATAATCGAGATTAAATTAAGTTTTGAAATTGCATGCTTTAATTTGTATCACATTATATTGTTGTTACCAGTTGTATGCTAGTTTTTTCCTGGCACCGATTGATTAGTGATTAGTAGAATATACAATTCACACACCTTTTAGAAGGGGTGTACGTGTAGCGGTTGAGAATATGTTGTTGATACAAGCTAGAGTCGAGGTTTCTTAGTATATACCTAACTAGAATTGATGAGCAAAATGTTTAGACCTCATGTACTATATTACTGTCACCTTTTTACTTTGCATTTGCATTAAGAAATTATGTAACTTTACCCTTCTACACTTATTTAATTTTTTTGGAACTCAAGTTTTCAATCAATGAATATGAATTAATTTATTTTGATTAATTAATTTAACCAATGAACATGAATCATTTACTACTTAGTTGGTCAAATGTATGTTTTCAATGCTAATAACTCACAAGGGTAAAAAAGGAACAATATGTTAATTTATGCATTGATTTTATGAAATTGACAAGTATTATGGATCAACTATTTATAGAAAAGGATGACATATAAAATGGGACAGAGGGAGTAAATTTTATAAGATTGACCAAACAAATTATTATATCACAAAATTGTAAACGAATGTTTGTTAGTGTTAATTGTGTATTGAACATATTTGTATCACAAAATTCACCACCTTTTTAATGTTCCTTTACTTTGTTGACATAAAGGCAAAGGAATATATATAATTCACACTAAACGAAAAAACATTTCACCTTTTTACTTTTGGGTTTTCGAGCCAACACAATAACGTCGTACGTACATGTTCATGGAGAAAGCCAATTGCATGATTGTTTTCAGTACCTGCAATTGATTATTCCTTTGAATCCTTTATTCTTTCTACACAAAAAAGGCATAATCATTTCTCATATTTTTAGCTACAGCAATGGCAATAAGGTTTTCATTATTTTCTGCTTTTTTCCCTAGGTGGGTCAGGTGGATCCATATAAGAATGTGTATCCACTTTATTCTCTTTCCATGCAAAAAAATAAGATATGATATTCTTGCATTGATCAAGGAAATTTAAAAAAAAAAAAAAAAACTAGCTCTTTCTAGACGGAAACTAGGATATAATTAACCGTCCACTTTGAAAAAGCCATATGACATTTGTTTATTGATTAATTAGGAGTAAATATTGTTATACAAGTAAGTTATTTTCTTTAGGAAGGTTGAGGATTACTATAGAACATTTGCAGATAGTAGTTGTGTTGTTAGTTATTCTTTTATGTGTATTACACTATTACTATGATCTACTAGTGCATTTGTACGTATCTTGCTATTTGGTTGCCTTATTTTCTTGACCCCCTAGTTTGATTAACATTTCTTTTGAGTTGAGGGGTCTATGGAAAATAACATATAAACCCTACAAATTAAAAATAGAGATAAGATATACGTATATGTTATCTTTCTAGATTCTCCTTATAAAATTTCACGGTGTATATTATTGGGAAAGTTCTCTCTCTTATAGATGTCAAGTTTTTTCATGCAATAGGAGATCTATCCTTGCTCTTAAAGGACCGTCAATCTGACAAAAGAATTACATTATATATTTTTTTTCTTCTTATATTTGTCTTTTCTTATTAAAAAAATTCTAATTCTATCGTTGATTTCTCAATAACAACACAGAGAATGAGCTATATCCATACTTTTGTGCAATATGGTTGGTCAATTTTGGATGACATGTGTCCCTTCTTATGCAATGGTTTTTGTCAATAATAGCAGTATTAGTATAGTAGCACCATCACATATTCAAAAAAGAAAGGCTTTAATTTATTCAGGTGTTAGTAACTTTTAGGTGAACTATAAATCTAATTAACAACCCCTTTAAAGTGCAAAATAAACATGGCTCTAGTAGAGTTATAGACTAATATCATCAAACAATTAATAATGATTAGTATAAGATAATTAATTGAATTATAGAGTAATTAATTATTGATTGATTACAGCTCCTGCATGGAGGTAGTAGTCAACAGCAAGTGTTTCAAACAGTCAGCAAACTGAATTGTTAAACAAAATTTTGTTCTCTTCCCTCTAAAGAAATGTAACTAATAAATGAAGTAGTTAGTGGTGTTATTTTATTTAAATGAATCCTTGACATGTTTATTCAATGTGCTAGAAGCCATGAATACACGTATATGAAGACAAATCGATAATTAAGTAAATAAAAATGCCTTCAATAACATGTTAAGTGAATATTTTAACACGCTAGGCAATACAATTAGAATTTACGACCTCAAAATTAAACTCTGATTTATTGTCAAATATTCCTAATTCTACATAAATATAAGCAATATAGCTAGGAAAATTAATTTAAGATGCTTAAATCAAGCTAATTAATTAGCCTCTTCATGGATCCTACTTAAAATCTGATTCACAACAGCTGCTATGTCTTCCACTGAATTCATCTTGCAATCTTCCTCTACCTGCACATTTATAAACAAAATCAAGTACATTAAATTAAAAAATTCAAAAGATTTTAGCTTTATGTTATATACACCGTCAATGTAAATCAAAAAATTTTACACCATCGGATCATCTATACCTATCACCGTAGATAAGACATCTTAATTTCATGATTTCAGGCTTACTTGAATGATCTAACGGTGTACAATATTGTTTACGATATTGGTAATATAAAATTTGAACTCTTTTTTTCTTTGTCTCAATTTATGTGGCATAATTGAAATTTCAAGATTCAAACTTCTAAACTTTGACCGTGAATTCAGACATAGAAGCTTTAAAAATTTGATTAACTTTCAAAATTCTAACAGTTACACATAAATTGAGATGTAGCCTCACCTTCAAACTGAGAGAACAGAGGACAAACTGGTCAACTTTTGAAACATTGAGATGAAGAACACTTAGCCTAAGACTTTCAATCCCTGAAATAATTGTAGGAAGCAATCTTGGCCTCTTTTTTGACCTTATTTTCAGATTTGCATGATTTTCCACCATTGTAACCTCTATATCAGCTGTTGCTGGTAACTGCTGGTTCCTATAATATTCATTCTCACAACATACATTTTCACTAGTAGTTGTAGCAGCAAGCATGGTTGTGGAGTACTGTGGAATGCTAAAGAACTCAGAAAATGGAGAAGTTTCACCATTTGCTTCTTGATTTTGACTAGTCAAATGCTTCTGACCACTGAGGAATTGAAGCTGTTGCTCTAGCTCTTTCACATAGTTAATTGCACCACTAACAATTGATGCTTGATCACCCTTAAAATGTAACAAGAAAAATCAATAGTTTAGAATAAAAGTATATTCTATCTGTCTAACAGCTTAAACTTTTCGATTAAGTGGACATAGTAGTTTCAACGTATATAAAGAGGATTTATATATTTCGGCGAAGGGGATTTAATTGAGCTTCTTTATGATATCACACAGGTTATGAGTTAAAATTTCACCACGATCGAAATAAAGAAATTTCAAATCTCAAACTTATACGAGTCGATCACACAATTTAACCAGTATAAAATAGAATTGAGAGAAGGAATCTGACCCTTTGGACATAAGATTCAGGCATGAGAGTACGGAGTACAGAGAGGTACTCATTCATCTGTTTTCGACGATTTCGTTCAACGGCAATGTGTGTAATTCTTTGATTCTCAATCTCTTCGTCATTCTTCTTTGTTCTTGTTCTTCTTCTTCGTGGTCTAGTTGTACTACTAGACATTTCAATTGGAGAGTCCAATTGTCCCTGCTGTTCCTGTTGATCCACAATTGTAAAATTATGGTCTAAAACAGAGGAAGAATTTTGACCCCATTGATTAAATTCATTTTGGGAATCTACTAATAATGGAGCTGGCAAATTCCAATTTGAGTAGTCCTCGTACTCTTGAGGTGCTGTTACATTTTGATTATTCAGAAGAAATTCATCAAACGCCTCATTGTTGTAATAATCAGAGCCAGAGCCAGAACCAGAACCAATGCTCCAATTTGTAGTTCCGAGTAACGCATAAAGATATTGTTGCTGTTGCGTTATAGCTTCTAGAGCCATTATCGATCGATGAAGTCTAAGAGTATAGCGTGAGAAGTTTTATTTTGAAACAGATTAAAAGGAAAAAAGGGTACCTGACGGAAATGTTACAATACGGGTTTTGGTTCTTTTGGGGTGAATTATTTCACCTTTTAAAGGCGTTCGACGGGATATAGACCACACACATTCACAGAATATTGCACGTGAAATTTTTTGAACACATTCACATTTTTTACAATACAAAACAAAATGAGAAATATAATAAAATTCGTCCTTTTAAGTTTTACCTATTCTTCTTTTTATGTCAAACTATTGATGTATCGGATAATGGAGATAAGATTGTGAGCAGATACTACTGAATTTATGAATATCATTGAAGGATATATATGGTGGATTAATTAAAAGTCTTGAGTTTATGCGTTAAGGTCATGTGGATAAACAATTTTCTTAATAGAAAGGTTTTTACAGGTAAATGAACCTTATACAATGTGAATATGATTTAGTTGGGCTAATACATTTCAGATAGTTTAAAAGAACCTATTGGATGGTCGAAGGACTTGTTCACATAAGAACTAAATGTCCTACCACAATTGCAAATTAATCTAAATAGCCGTTCTATGACAGTTCTACTAATATATATGCAAAATTAACTGCAAATATGGAAACCCGTCCATTTTTATTTTTTTTAACTTTTATCCTATTTTAATCCTATAAAAGACAGCTTTGAATTTGAATTGGGACAAATTTAACTTGAATTTGTGATCCTTTTCTGGAGACGGACTTTGAACATGATTTTTTTTTATTCTCATGAATTTGAAGCGGAGAATATACATTTATACTCAAAGACTTGACTATACTTTTTGAACTGCCCTAGCTAGGTTCATAAAGACTATATGTTGATTCTAAAGTTGTACTTAGAGTAATTAATCACCAACTAATTTGGAAAACACTACTCACAACCTATTGTTGGATGAGAGTTAAAAATTTATGAGCTAGCCCAAACTATATTTCAATTAGATACTGATGGATGTAGCCACGTTTTAACTTAAGTTAAACTCAAAAATTTATAACGTTATGCACGAAACGGAAGTTAAACTGTTTAACAACCAGCTAATTAATGAATTATTAACTAAGATGGCCCAAATATCGGTAGGCCAAACAATATTGTACCTTTTTTTAAATTAAAAAAAATCTTTTATAAAATTAGAATTTGTCCCAACTCTCGCTACACTTATTTTTCCAAGACTAGGCAATATATATTGGAATACTATCTTTAGAGTTCATGCAAAATAAACCCCACTCCAGTATAATAGCCCGCAACTCACATACGACAAATCCTATGCAACAAACTCGATCAACAAAGCATGAAAGTATTTTGAACCAAACTGAGAACTTGAAACCTCATATAAACTTGGACTCTTCTTAATATGACGTCTATTCTCTTCAAATTAAATATGGTCTATACATAGATGATAGTAACATTTAATTTAACTAGGTAGTGATATATACCTTCCATTTTTTGTCAATTTACATTTGAACAAATTGAAAGAGATAAACATTACTTAAAATGAATGTCTATTCCTAATTATCAAAGTATGTATGAATATTAGCTGGAGGACGAGTAATTAAGTACTCCATAATGTGTGCATAACAGCATAGTATATATCTAATTAATTAGGAAACGTAGAGTGACAAGGAACAAGGTGGGGACCACACCTATGCCACATGGCTAAACCCTAGCCCTCTATAAATCCCCATGCAAATATAGGCATCAACTACTTCATACACCTAATAAGGAAGGGGTCGTAATTTTGACTGGCGAGATAGGATAAACTAAAATATTCTATCCATAAGGTAAAATATCTTAAAGTGGTTATTTTATTTTATCATTTTAATATAAATAATAGAACAACTTGATTTAAGATCATTAACTTATACCTCAAATCAAATGGAATAAAAGATTACTCACTGTGTCCCAGTTTATGTGACACTTTTTGTTTTTCGAGAGTCAAACTGTTTAAGTTTGATCGGAAATTTGCGCATGTAATCTTCAATTTTTTAAAAATGAAATTTATATATTTGTAAACTACGTAAAAAGTACTATAAGTCACAATAATTGAAAATTCAAAATATTTAAAAGATTTATGAAAAATTTACGGTCAAAGATAAACTTGTTTGAATCTCGAAATCTAAAAAGTGCCACATAAAATGGGACGGAGGGAGTATTATTCTTTTCGCACGTACCAAAATGACAATCAGGAGTATTATTTAAGGATATGCTTTCGTCGGGTTTTAATTTCTAAATAATTATTAGAACCTTCAGCTGTCAATGTGCACTTCTTCTTTGAAAATTATTTAGGAGTTACCAGAGAAGAACCAAGTCTTGAAGCAAATCCAAAATTTGCATGTTTAGTTTATGAAGAATTTAGTATGCATTATTTTCAACGATTCTTTTCTCTGTCATTTACTAAATTAAACAACGCGTTAAATATGGCCCCCATTTATACATACGTTAGGTACACATTTCTTGGATTATTATAACTAATACGGAAACATTTTCATCCAGAAACAGTCCAAAAAAGAAAAAAATGAAAGTTACATTCTTGAATATTAGCTAAAACAAGAGCAAGCTAGCTATTTTAGTGAATTGGAAAAGGCAAAAATTATGCCATAATTAACCACGATAGTTGAAATTTGGCTCAGGTAAGATGTTAATGGTCAATTAGATGTGATTAATTACTAGAAAAAACTGTGATTAATTGACATGATGAGTAGAAATCTGTGAATATTCGCAAATCAAATTAATTAAACAGCAAAGAAACAATGATTCTGGACATTCAACTGGAGTTCATTCTGGATTAGCGCTTTGAAATTATTTCCGACATTGTTGGATCGGAGTTGTTAGAGCTACTAATTATTTTCAAATCTCTATTAGGCCGGTTAATTAATTAACAGCCATGTCTAGGCCTTAGGATAATAGCCCTATTAAAAAAATGTTCCTGCCAATATTTTTTAAACAAAAACATGTTTATTATGAAGAGACCAATCTAAGATCTGGCATCAGTGTGGATTACTCAGAATGAGCATAATTTTACTACCTTATTGTTTGTTTTTGCGTAGTAAGCATAATTTAAGACGAAAGTAGTAGCTTCAATTGAATTCATAAACCAATACTCGATCGGATACCATATTTTCATGTAATAAAACTTATATAACAGAGAAGATTTTTTTTTTATACCAGCTCCATAATATAATATATGTATACGATTAGGATAGTATACGTATTCCTTAGGCCTTAGCTAAGATTTTTTTTTTTATCCATTCCATTATATATATCAAAAAGGACAAAATATCTCAAATTAGAGATTTTTACCTAGCTAATATAATACATTAGATGCAGCTGGCTTACAGTATATATTAATTCCATCACTATATATGCATTGCATGTTTTTAGAAATAGAAAATTTTAAATAACTCCTACATTCCTAATATAAGGTGGTAATTGCTATTTGCTACTTAAACAAAAATAAATGAACAAACATTAGTAATTAAATTTCAATGGGCGGCAAATAAAAATTAATTTTCATTATGGATATATGTCAGTTTATTGTTTGTTATTGGTGTTGAAAATGGGCCAAGCCGACTAGTTATTACGTACTTAAAAGATAACCTGTTCAACGGGGAGTTTGAATTGCCTCCTCCACAGGGATACTATACATACATGAAATACTATATTATTTGTCTATATTCATTTTCCGCTATTATATTCAAATTAATACCTACATTTTTTTTGTGATGTTGTTGGCCATGGATGGTGTAAATTTCACACAGCTCAAGTCCACTTGACTTGTGGAGGATAACTAAAACTGACTATATAATGTACACCAATTTGTCGACTTTTATATATTGCATGCAACGTACGGATCCGGCTCCCCTCCATTACACCTTCCCTCCATTTCGTCAAGTACACTTCTAGATGAAAGACATGTGTCTTATTTAAAGTTTAAAGGTCAAGTTTATATTATATTAACAAATATCATAATCATAGTTAAGTCAATTAATTTAAGAAACCTACTCTCCAAAATTAGTAAGAATTATAATATATTTCATTCAAAATTTGATATTTATTAATATCATTAATTTCATCTTATATTTTTATACTTAAATATTAAATTGTTTGATATTTAAGGTGAAAATCAACTAAACAATTTTATGTACTAGTAAACTTTATTCTTCAAATATTATACTATGTTGTGAAACAAAAAACAAAAGTGAAGAATTATCAATGTTGAAAAAAAAAACCCATAAAATAAAAGAACACGAAACAAAACTAAAATATAAAAAGACAAAAAGTTTTTAAAAATTAAACGATACCAAAAGTATTCCAAGGAGAAAATGTGGCTATTGTATGTTTGAAGGAAAAAAATATACGTTTTTTAAAAATATTCTTTTATCTTCTTTTTTTGTGTGAAAATAAATAAAACATTGTTTTAGATGCAAATATTTTTGAAGATTATTATTTATCACAATTAATATAAACGTTTCATGTTCTACAATTTTAATATTTAAATATAAAAATATAAGATGAAATTAATTGTAAGGAATATATTGTACCTTTTACCAAATTTAGAGATTAGCTTTCTAAAATTAATTGATTTAACTATGGTTATGATATTTGTTAATATAATATAATTTTGATCTTTAAACTTTAAATAAGACACATGTCTCTTATCTAGAGATGCACTTGACGAAATGGAGGGGAGCCAAATCCACAACGGAACTATGATGGGTTCAATGAACAAATTTCATCTTAACGTACTAATGATTGATTTATTGTCAGTTTAATTTATTGCGTTGACATTGATATTATATATGTGCTTCGTATATACTATTAGTATTGTGTATCATTTCTTCGACTCTTCTCGGACGGCTCTAATGTCAGAAAGTCGCTCTAACTTTACTTATGTTTGGGTATTAATTGCTCGGAGTATTTTTTGATATTATAACAAGAAATTTAGGATAATTCATACTTAACAAATCTTTCTATTGGCCTGAATTTCTGATAAATAAATTTGCTCCACTTTCTTTACATAATTTTCAACGATTTGCATCTCCTCTTCATAATCTTCTCTGTAAAATCTATGTCTCGACACAAAGAACATCTCTGAAAATATTTCTTCAACAAAAATCTTCATTACTAGCAAATAAGTTGCGACTAAAACTCAACCCGCCAAGATGAACACCCGTTTTAACCTGGCTCCATCATTGAACCTGTCTCTGATACCACTTGTTAGGACCACAATAATCCGATGTCACAGAAAAGCTAGCAAAGCAAATCTCGAAAGAACATGAGTAAATAGACAAATAAAAAATATATCAAAAGAATTGGACTATCAAAGCACCGTCTTTACCTTTTTGTTGGTCTTTGGAGAAACTAATTCAGTGTAATTCTTGAAAGATACGTATTGATCAAATCATGATATCATGATTCATGAACTAGGTGCTAATTTGAATTAAAAAGTTAATTCTTGACTTTGATTCACTCCTAGACTTATCTCCAACGTAAAAACGACAAAATATAGAGCCCAAATAATTTGTAACTACTATATTATAATTAACATTTTT
Source organism: Solanum acaule (assembly GCA_036250505.1). NCBI lineage: Eukaryota > Viridiplantae > Streptophyta > Magnoliopsida > Solanales > Solanaceae > Solanum > Solanum acaule. The sequence goes on along the minus strand of JAJOOR010085830.1, from coordinate 7,408 downwards.
TAAATAGTAGTAATAATTATCTCTGTTCGTCTTAATCCATGTGTACATTTTTTTTGTTATATTCTAAAGAGAATAACAATTTTTTTATACTTAGAAATAATGTAATTTAAAATTTTCATTTTATTGTATAAATAAGATACTTTTTTAATTGCACTACCTTTTTCTTTTAACTTTGTACTCAGTCAAACCCTTTGTCCTAAAAGAGTAGATGACACCAATTGATTCGTGCATTTCTTCTCGAAATTTAACGTGAAATCAAAGGCAAATAATGGCTGCAACTAAACCAAAATTTGCCTTTTTGAAGATTATTTTCTTACTCCATGTTGCAAAAAGATACCTAATATTTAATTTTCTTTACCAAATTGTCTCGATAGTTTTGTCCACTTTACTTTCTCTTCTTACTTGTTGTGACTATTGAATTATAATACTACTTCTAATTTAGTTGCATTAGAGTACTCTTTTATAATTATCCATTAATTATCTTCACTTTTATACCAACTTCACTTTAGATTGTTCTACCATTTTCATCTTTCACTACAAGAAAATTGTGAATTAGCTAGGGATTTTTCTGGGGATTTCATATGAAAATTCGCAGGTAACTTAGTTTCCTGCGATTTTTCCTACCAAACAATTTTCGAAGGAAATACCTTCGTAGGTAATTATTACATGCGAATATGAAAATCCCCAAGTAAATTACCTGGTGATTTGAATTCCACAAGAAAATTACCCACGAATTTTCATGCAAAAAATACTAAAAATATCCCAGAATTTTTTGGTAAAAATTCTAGAAAAAAGGAATTTTCTTAATATTTTTTTTGCAAGTAAAACCGCATGAAAATATTCTAATAAATTTCTAGGAAAATAATTTGTGAATAATTATTTTAATTCTTTTTTATTTATTTAGTCTTGTGTATTAATTTGAAAATATTCTTTTTTATTTATTTATTCTACTTAAAAATGCATTGACCTATTCAACACTACACAATTTAATATTTTTTAATAATATTATATCAACATTAATATATTTTTCTATTGGATAAATAACTAGCCATGTAATTTTTATAATTCGTAATATTCAAATCCGAAAAAAAAATCGCATCATTGATTTTTACATGAGATTAAATTATTTTACATGTAACTCAAAAAGAATTGAAAAATACTCATGGCATTTATACAAAGAAAAAAGTACTTAATTAAATATGATAATTCAATTGTTTCTATTAGGCCTTTTCTTTCCAAACGCCTTTTTTCCGGTAATGTTCCGACACGTTATTAGAGTGAGATTTATTGTATAATAATTTTTTTGACCTGAAAATGAAAAGTAAATTTTTTTTACGTTACTGTGTGTTCCGTATAGAATTCTTTCTATGATTTCTGTGTGGCTGTATACGTCTAACCATTGTTGGCACTCGTTTATTTTTTGTAGTATTTAACATTTATTAATAAAATTCATTTTGTCATATAATTATATATTTTTTTACATTATTATACTTTTAATTTTCCTAAACGTATTTTTAAGAAAACATTCCTCGGTAAATCTCCAAATAAAAAGAGGAGTTAGATAAATTTTCAAGAAAAAATTCCAATTAAAATTTCAAAAGAACAAAATTTTCAAGTTTACATATTTCCAATAAATCCCCAGCAAAATTCTCCAACAAATTTGTAGCAGTAAAATTCTCAAGTAATTTTCTAGGTAAGAAAATTCTCAAGTAGATCCTCAATAAATAAATCCCCAACAAAATTCGTGAAACTTAAATCCTCAAGTAATACCACAAATAAAAATATTCCTAGGTAAATTCCCATGTAAGTATCTCTAGCTAAATCTGCAAGTAACTTTACCTAGGGATTTTCTTGCAAACTAACATGGAAATTAATTTTTGTGAATTTACCTATGAAAACAGTTCCTGCAGATTAATTTCTCCAAATAATTCTCCATGTATTAATTTTGTGAAAATGGCGCCAAACTTACCTACCAATTTTTCTGGGAAAATATTTTTCGCATGTAAAATCCATAGGTAATTTACGTTTTTTTAATAGTTTTGCTCCAATATTTCTGCTTTATGAATATTTAACATATCCTATATAAATATTATAGAATCCTAAACTTATTGATACCGGCGGTTTCATTAACGTGCCCATAGTTTAGACATATTTTAGTGACAAATTAATAAATGATGTAGTTATTTGTTAATATTTGGTCTCTCACCTACCAAGATTTGTGGACCAAGATGAATGTTAAGGTTTGAGTTTAAGTGGATGTGACTGGCTAGCTCTAATTGATTTACTTTACTAATTAAGTGGCCAGCTATCTTTTAATAGTACCGTTATTATTTATCGATAATAATATAATTATTGTTATATTATATTTAGTGAAATTTAAATATTTATAATCAATGTTTTATATAAATATATTGTTAAAGACTTTAGTGACTATGAATATATTAGTTTAACTCAATTACCAATAAATACTTTTAAAATGAAAATCTATTACCACTAAATGTCTCTTTCTTATTGCAGCGGACCCCAGTTGATGTACAAAGTTTCAAATTCCTGTCTGCCTTTAATAGGTGAATTTCAAAGAAATTCCTACTCGATCGGTAAGTGTACAGAGGTATATATATTATTTTTTGACTCATCATTAATTTGTCATCTTCATTCAATGAATATATTCATGCATGTTAATCATTCTTGTATTGCTTAACAAAATAATTTATACAAGGGAAGGAATGTCAATTTGATGAATAATTAATCTTCTTTATCGATTATTTATAAATTGAATAGAAGAAATAACTTTTTCAAATTATCTTTAGGCGTAAAAATAAAGATTTCTCCTAACGTAAAACTAAAAAAAATAATTGTAAAACACTACGTAATCACAGTTAAAAAGATTTAAAATATAATAGACACTACATTTTGTGATGCACTTTCTTCATGTGAAAAGTTGTTGTGGGGTCTAAAATTCTTTTCCTTTTCTTTACCCTTTATTGTATTGTTATAATCTTGTTTTACTGTATCCATGAGTTTTTGAGGAACACTGAAAATATGATTACATTTAAATTGACTTAAGAGCAAATTTCATTGAATCTGACTCCTATATGGGTCAATCTTAAGAACAAAATCATACTAAATTGCAAAAACATATCACTCTTTTTCACATTAATCTGGTCGGGTACGAGAAATAATTAATTATGGAACTGTAAGTCCTAATCATAGTTGATGAAGCTCATGGTTCTTACAATAATCTGTATTATTTCTTAGTGTATCTATCAGAAAGATTCTTTTCAAGGATTTGGTCTCTCCTAATGTGTGTTAATTTTTGAAGTGATGGTAACACAAATTTGTCAATAATATATATTTTGTTGTCAAGGTTATATATGGTTGAAAGAGCAACTTTCATATTTAGCAAACATAAAAATCATATTTGTATGTTATAGCTATAGTTTGCATAATTGCGCTCCATAACAAATTTTATGTTTGCTATGGATCATAAGATTGTATAATCGGTGGGGGCATCAGATTTGTATAAAATCGTTGGCTGCCTCTCATTTGTATAAATCATTGGCAGTCTCTCGTTGTATAAATCGCTGGCAGCCTCTCAATTCAATTTTATGTTTTTGTATATCTGCATAAAATTTGAATTTGTATACAATTGAATTGAAATAAAACGTTTGTATATCAAATCTCTCTCTCGCGCGCTTTATAGAAACACAAATTATACATTGTATTTTGTATAATCTGTGTTTGTATAAAGCGAGAAAGAGAGAAAGACAAAAGAGAATTGGGCAGGGGAAAATTTGTATTGTATAATTTTAAGTGTATAGGACGAAGATATATGTATTTGCATGTGTATATATAATTTTCTCTCGCTTTATACAAACAGAAACGCAATTTATACATTTGTGTTTGTATAAAGTGAGAGAGGCGAGGGAGAGACTGGCGAGCGAGAATTTTAGGGAGAGAGGCGAATGACAACAGTTTGTTACGGGTTACAATTAAATCAAACTGTGGTTATAACATTTAATTTGAATTGATAGTTTGCTATTATATACAGTTTTTCCTGGTTGAAATTTGGACATTGTCGAACTAACGGTCCATTATTAATTTTTGATCCTAAGGGAAGTCTCGGGCCGGGGCTACAATAAGATTGTTTCATTGTGAGTTGTGACTAGTAAGTTATTGATTCAAGCTGTAAAAACAGTCGCTTGTAGAGAGGTAAGGTTACATACACTAGACTTAATGTGGTGAAATCTTTTTTTCATCATAGCCATAGGAAAAAATGAGTATTGAAACTCCATTACCATGGATGTGTGTGGTGTGAAGTACTAATAGCTTGCCTTTTTGTTGTGATCTTAGTTTTATTTTTGTTTCTTCCTTGTTGAATGAAGATATTGGGTGTTTTGACTTTTCATATCTTAATTTTGTCACACACAAGAATAAAACAATTTCTCAAATACACATCACCTATTTAATTAAAATGATTGTCAATTTCTACGGTTCAATTATCAAATACTATATTATTGCTGGCTTAAATGATTTGAACGTACTATTTTGTCATTTTCAGTAGTTTATAGTATTGCAATTATCGTATTTAAAATCTGAATGATTAAAATTCAGACATATAAAATAGACCGATTTAATAATTGAGATCTAAATAATTAAGATTAAGACCTTAATTAAGTGTGAATAATTAAAACCTTATTCTATAATATGTCTACTTACAGAAAAATATGCCCATGCTTGTAATTGTTTAGATTAATTCAGCTAATAATTAAGAATTTCTGGCGATAACCATTATATATCGAAGGAGAACTAATGTTGATAAAGTTGCTCATAATTGGGAAAATTGTATTAAATAAAAACTACTAATTCAAATTAAATGTTATAGCCATAATTTATTTTATTTGTAATTCGCAACAAACATTCCATTTTTTTGCCATCTGATTCGGTATACAATTAGCCATTTTCGGTATACAATTAGGCATTTTATACATTTCGATATAAAATGTATAAAATACGTTTGTGTTTGTATAAAACAAAAGAAAAATGTATATACAAATATAAATACATATATTTTTGTCCTATACACTTATAATTATACAAATACAGATCTTATCATACAAATTACAATGTATAAATAAATTTATACAAAACTGAACAATTTGTATAAAATTGAATGTATCTAGCGAATTAAACAAATTAAAAGCTCCATAACAAACATAAAATTTGCTTTGGAGTGCAATTATGCAAACTATAGTTATAACATACAAATATGATTTTTATGTTTGTTATACGTGAAAGTTGCTCATAATAATTTATAATTATTTTTGAGGTGGCCTTTTAATTTTTTTAAAATTATTCGTATTATTGTTTAAAAACTTAATGATATCACCATAGGGGCATAAATAGTGCTATTTATGAAAACTCCCCCTATTATGATTTTGTTTGAATCATTGGGCTGCTGAACAGGCCCGATTTAGTTTTCAGCCCAGAGTTAGTTGGACCAGTTTAGTTCTCGAGTCTTGTAAATAATCAGGAGTGGGGTTATTTCGACTTCGCCACTATTTCGTTTTTAATTCTTGTGTCACGGATAATCATATTAGTGCTCTATAGATATAGTTTTGTTATTTGCGCTCTATAGCTATATTTTGTTTGCTATGGAGCCTCTATAAATCGCGACGCCAATTAGTATGTGTCTATGAAAATTATGTTTGTATATTTACTTCAATTTGTATATGTATATGTTCTTTGTGTTAAACTTGTCAATTATATATGTGTGTGTGTGTGGAATCCTTGTACAAATACAATTTTTTATTAGTTTCATTTGTATATGTATATGTTCTATACAGGGCCGTCTTAACCACTAGGCCACTAAAGCCGTCGCTTAGGCCCCCATATTTTTTTAAAAAGTTCTTATATATACTCAATTTATTTTTTATATATATATACTTGTAAAAAAAATAATTTTAAAAAGGTGCAAGAAGTGGAAAAAAAAAGGTGCAAGAATAATAAAAAAAAAAGGTAAAGGTAAAAGTACGTTAGTTTTTACTTTTTAATTAAGGAATGGAACAATTTTTGGGAATACTAAACGTGTGCAAGAATAAAAAATAAAAAGAGAAGGTAAAGTGACGTTAGTTTTAATTAGGGTCTAGGGAATGGAACAATTTTTGGGAATAATTTCCTAGCGTCCTTATTTATCTCCCAAGACTTTAACCATATATTATTATATACCTTAATAATTATCTTTTTTATTCTCTATTTTATTATTTTTTATTCTCAATATTGAACTCTCTCCTACAAAATCTTTTGATTTACTGTTGCTTAATGCTTACATGTTACAAGTTATAAAAGAACAAAATTTGCTTTGGGTGTCTTCTTCAGATTTCAAGAAGTGCAACAAGCAATCATTATATTGAAGGTGTCAAGAAATACACCACTATTTCGATATTGTTATATCAACTTATCAAATCCGCGAGTCAGGTTTTATTATTCTAACTTTATTTTATAGTTTTTCTTAAAAATTGTTATTGTTGATATTCTTAGTTCATAAGCATATGTATTCTTGTTTTAGTTATTATTACAATCTATTCAATTTAAATATGTCAACTAGAAAATATGATTCCGATTTTACAAAAAGAGAGAAAAAGAGAAAACTTGAAGAATTAAATAAATCCCAAAAAGGAGCCCTTGATAGATTTATAACCAATAATAAAAATTCTGAACTAAAAAATATTGGAGGATGTTCTTCAAATGAACAAGTCACTAATAGAATTGAGTTAGATGATAATAACATCCAAGAAGAAAATCTAGAAGAAGTTGGTTGTGAAAAATGTGACATAGTTCCCAATAATCAAGAACTGCTAAGTAATGTAAATAGTTGCATCCCTAAAAATATATATGACCCAAATCAATGGAATAATATAGATACAAAATTGAGAGATCTATTAGTAGAAAAGGGACCAATTAGAATGTCTGATATAAATTTTTCAAAGGATAAACACTTAAGACATTTTTCTACAACACACTATATTAAAAAATTGGCAAACGGAGAAAAACATGAAAGAAAATGGTTAATTTACTCTAAGGATTTGGATAAAGTTTTTTGTTTTTGTTGTAAATTATTTAGCATAACTTCTATTGTTTGTAACAATAAGCTAGCTAGTGAAGGTAGTAATGATTGGAGAAATCTTAGTGCTAAGCTCAAAGCTCATGAAGTAACTAACGAACATATTATTAATATGAGCTCGTGGATTGATTTAAAAATGAGATTGCATAAAAACAAAACAATTGATAAAGATGTGCAGGAACAAATCAATAGAGATAGAGTACACTGGAAAAATGTGTTGTCAAGAATTATTGTTGTGATCAAAACTCTTGGGAAAAATAATTTGGCATTTAGGGGAACAAATGA
>JAJOOR010085829.1:0-34496 GCA_036250505.1 Solanum acaule | reverse complement strand
ATCTTCCAACCTTTGCAGTAAATTGGCTACTCTATCCACCTCCCAGTCATTTAAGAGCCTCCTAAGGGTTATATTCCACCCTTGCTGAGACCACATCTAAGCAATAGATGCTCCAGGGTTGTCACAAAAAAAGTACAAATCTGCAAAGTCCTCCATGAGGGAGTTCTGTCCTATCCACTTGTCTTTCCAAAAAAGGATCCTAGTCCCCTCACCCACCTTGTAGCATATGTTCCTCGCTAGTTTTGGCCACAAATTTCTGATAGACCTCCAAACTGAGACCCCATAGGTGCTGGTCATAGTGTTGGATGTCCATGAATCAGTTTGTCCATACTTACTAACAATAACATCCTTCCACAGAGCCTGCCCCTCTTTACCAAACCTCCATAGCCATTTTGACAGTGAACACCTATTTTGCAGACCTAGATTCTTAATGCCAAGACCTCCTGATTTCTTGCTTAGTTGGGCAGTTTGCCATTTGACCAAGTGAATGCCCTTTCCTTCCTTGTTGCCCAACCAAAGAAAATCTCTCCTTAGTTTATCTAATCTGTCTTCCACCTTTGCAGGTAAGGGGAAGAGAGACATAACATAAGTAGGGAGAGCATCTAAGACAAAATTGATCATTGTTATTCTTCCTCCCAGAGATAGGTATCGTGTCTTCCAAGTGGCTAATTTTTTTTCAGTCTTCTCCACAATTCTATCCCATATTTCTAATTCTTTGTGGTTGTTACCCAATGACATCCCTAGATATGTAGTTGGGAGATTTTCTATCTTACAACTCAAAATATTTGCTAAACCCTGGATGTTAGCTACTTCCTTGACTTGAAATATGCTACTTTTTCTCCAGTTCACAGAAAGTCCCGACACTGCCTCAAAGATTACTAATATTATTCTGATGAAACACACCTGCTTAGCCTTGGCCTCACAGAAGATCACAGTATCATCTGCATACAGTAATTGGCAAATTTGTGGTCTTCCCCAGCTTGGTTGCCCACTTTGAACCCTTTTAACCATTTCTTCTTAGTGGCCACCCTTATCATACTATTAAATCCTTCCATAGCTAGAATAAAGAGGAAAGGAGAAAGAGGATCACCCTGCCTCAACCCCCTTTCTCCCCTTTCTGAGGGAAAAAACCCAGCAGGTTCTCCATTAATCAATATGGAGAACCTGACAGTTTTAATGCAAAATCCTATCCACTTCAGCCATTTCTCTCCAAACCCCATTTGTCTCAGGATATTAATAAGGAAATCCCAGTTCACATGATCATAGGCTTTCTCAATATCAAGCTTACATATGATTCCTGGGGTTTCACCTTTAATCCTTGAATCTACACATTCACTAGCTATTAGAGCTGCATCTAGGATCTGTCTGCCCTGTATGAAGGCCATTTGATGTTTGTTGACTAGCTTGCTGATTACTTTTTTCACTCTTTCTGCCAGAAGCTTGGCAAATTTTTTATAAACTCCACCAATAAGACTTATTGGTCTAAAGTCTCTAAGTTCAGTTGCCCCTGGCTTCTTTGGAATAAGGGCCACATAGGTGGCATTGAGGCTCCTCTCAAACTTGTGTCTTTCATGAAAATGGTTTACTGCATTCATAAAATCAAACTTAAGCACCTCCCAAAAACTCTGAAAAAAACACATGGGGAAGCCATCAGGGCCAGGCTGGCACATGACTTGATGCACTTCAAAACTTCAGCCTCCTCAAAGTGAGTTTGCAACCAATCTCTTTCTTCCTCACTAGTAAATTCCGGTCTCCACTGTTCAGTCTCTGTGTACAATTTTTGATAAAAGTTGATGATTTCTCCTTTAATATCTTCTGGATCTGAGATAGAGTTTCCTTCCACCACCAAAGTGTCAATAGAATTAAAACTTTTGTGAGCTGTTGCAACCCTATGGAAATTTTTTGTGTTTTTATCACCTTTTTTAAGCCATTGTATTCGAGATCTTTGTCTCCACGCTATTTCCTCTTGTTTGGCAACTTCCTCAAATTCCATGGCTAGATGAACCTTTTGGAGTAGTTCATCCTCTGTGAGTAATCTCAGCTCCTGATTCTTTTCCATCTCTGCTAACTGGTGGAGGATTTCCTCCTTTTTATGTTTCCAATCATTTCTATGTGTCATTCTCCATTCTTTCAATTTTTGCTTCAGCATCTTTAGTTTAGTAGCTAAGATGCAAGAACCTGTGCCATTTATATTGAAAGACAACGACCATTCCTTAATCTTGTCAGCAAAGCCATCCACCCTTAGCCACCATTGCTCAAATTTGAAATAGGACTTATTCGTATTCAGTTCCCCACAATCAAGCATGATGGGGTTATGATCAGAACCTATTCTGGGCAGCAAGTTCTGTTTGATCTGAGTGAAAGATTCATCCCATTGAGATGAATACAAAAACCTATCAATTCTGGAAGCTGAGCTATGGCCATCTCCTCTTCTCCAAGTGAAAGAACCCCCCAAAAGAGGGGGGTCCAAGAATTCCATCGCATTTATCCATTCCGTGAACTCCTGCATGTCCCCTGTTATTCTGTGCCCTTTTGATCTTTCATTTGGGTACCTTGTGACATTGAAGTCACCACAAGATACCCATGGGCCACTGCATACCTCCTTGATGTTGCTCAACTCTTACCACAACTCTCTTCTAGTCACAGTATCACAGGAAGCATACACTGCACTAAGGAACCCAGTAAGAACTTGGTTGATGCCATCAAATTTTATTGTTAGACTCTGGTTGGCAGTTGACACGACTTCCCCTCTCCAATATCTCTTGTCCCACATTACAATTATCCCCCCCACTTCTACCCATTGCATTCAGATGACACTCCCCCATCAACCTATTCTGCCACAGCTGCCTAAAAACATGAGTTTCCTTTTCTGTCAGTTTGGTCTCTACTAACACATATATATCTGCCCCCCATTGTTGTATTACTCTCCTCACTAACCTCTTATATTCACAATTTACCCCCCTCACATTCTAGCTGAAAATTTTCGGCTTCATTGATAACTGGCTGATGTTATCCTCCCTCTACTCCTTGGCTCACCTTCTTTAAATTTAACATGGAATTCCAGGTTCTTAATCTCTTTTGGAATGAGTTTCTTACCACTGGTGGATGCAATAGATGCTGCCTTTTGTGTTAGTTCACCCCTTTTTGGATCAATTCTTATAAAAAAGATCAAAGGCCACCTTATCGCAGCCTTCAAAGGCAGCCCCAAACAATTGACTGAGCTTTAGGACATTTGACTGGACCCAAAGAGAAGCTTTATCTTCAATTTCTTGCTCCGAGAGGGAATCATTAATTTGGAGAGGTAATGGTTCTTCGAAGTTCGTCAATTGCCCAACTCCTTCATCACCTTGAGGTCCCGCTTCCCTATCAGAATAATTAAAACTTTCCCCTCTCCCATATTCCTCAATAATAGCCATAGGTCTGTTCTCCCCCTCCACTGAACCATCCCCTCTCTCTTTAACACATTCTAGGGTTCCAGGAGAGAGGCTTTCCGGCATTCCAAGTTCTTCCTTAGAGAGACATGGTCTCGGTGAAGGCGTAGCCTCTTGCCCGAGAATATTATTGATGAAAGGCTCTGCTTCAGGAATTTTTGAAGTGTGGAGACATTGGACTTCCTTCATTCCAGACTCTTTATTATTTTTTAAATGGCCCAAAAGGCCCAACTGCTCTGTAATTAAATCAGGTCCCATCTTTTGAATTAGGGCAACCACTTGCCCTTCAGTCAAAGCCGCATGGTCCTCTCTTCTTTTTGAAATAAAAGTCTCCTGCAAGCCTTTGTCCGCATTGTACTTTCCATTATCCAACGGATAATTGGTCTGAGAGGTCCCCATCAAGCTTGATTCACCTCGAAGGAGTTGTTTCCTTGCTTCTCGGTGTTCAAGGACTTTATCACTGCTGGGCATGAACCTCGCCGGAGCTTCACACCATACTGGCAAGGTGAAAGTGAACTCACCGTCGTCGACCTCATCTGTTGTCGGTATATCTTTCATAGGTCCTCTGGCTCTAATCCGAGCCCATCTCAAGTGGTTTCGAAGTTAGGTTTCCTCTTCTGTCTCCAGCCACCCGCCACACTGGTCTCCAATGTGTTTCATTACTTCATCCGACCATAGTTGAAGAGGGAGCCCTAAGATGTGGATCCAAAACCAATCAAATTTCTTTTGCATCTGAATGGCCCCTGTCGTAGGGGACCACCATTCTAACTCCATGCACTGCTTATTTCTCATCCATCTTCCTGCTAGGACATTTTCAGCATCTCGTCTTGATTGAAATTCGAACAGAAACTGGATCCCATTCAAATCGAAAATTTGGATGTTGAAAATTCCCTGCCAAGTTTGATGAACCCATTTTCGAAGGTCATTACGAGTTGGGATCTCGTCACAGCCAGGAAAGCATCCCACTAGACTTCTTCTCAGTGGATCTGTATCGTCCTCGTTCTTCTCCAAAGACTGTGATGAATAGTTTGCCGACCATCTATTCCTATGGATTGCATCCTTGTAACTCCCCTTTCCTTTGTCCCCCCTTTTGTACTTGTTCCCCCTGTATTACCATTCAATTTCTGTACCTGTTTGGTATCATTAATGAAAGGCTCAATTTTTTGCAATAAATTGGTCCACCCTTCATTAAATGCGTTCTCCGGAAGAATAATCACAGATCTCTCCTCTCCATGAACTGTAATAACAGACAGAAACCTCCCAAACGTATTGAACTTTAGATTGCAATAAATATGGGTAGTCCTATCTCTGCATTTCCAAGCTTTAAAGGATTTTCCTTCGATATCTGAAGCCTCTTGAAATCTTTTACACAACCAAAAAAGAGCAGCTCTGCTAAGCTTCATCCTGCGCATATATAATCTTGCATCCTCCACCCATTCAAACCAGGTTCCTGAAGAGAGATGTGACTTTGTCAAATCGCAAGACTTTCCCCCAAGTCAGAAATAGATTCTATCAGCCATCTAAAAGAAAGAAGGTGTGTGTCGTCTTAAAAAAAGGATTAGGTCTCCGGTGAAGGAAGTTCACCGGAGGTGGTGTAGCACAGGGCCAGAAGGGTCCCTAAGCTTTTACCTAGGGTAACGTGCCTGGGAGCTTTTTTCAAACTAGTACCCTCTAGTTCCAAAGGTTGCACTGAATGTTCCTCATTGCTTTTCAGTGTGTTCTGTAAATTATTCCAATAGTTACATCTGGATTTCTGGTAGACTACTGAAATCTTAGAATGAATTTGGTTCTTCAAAAGAGATGTATTATTTCTTTACACAATTGTTGGAGATGGAAGCAATGTATACTGTGGGAAACTCTCCAATGTAACCATATGTTTCAGATGTTTTTTGTTTGTTTTTGAGAAGGAACCAAATGTCTTTAGATGTTGGTCAATAGATCTATCAACTCATTCTGGATGATGTGTATATGTAGTTGTGTTGCAGCATTTTAGCTTTCTCCTCTTTCTTTATTAATTGTTGAACATACCTAGTCATTAGCGTTGATATTCTAGGTTTCATCAAGTGGATAGTGAAGTTTTAACCATCGCTGTCAACTTTTGGTGGCGGTCCATGACAATATCTGGCATGTTGGAGCATATGGATGCATATTATTTGCGTAGAATATTGAAAAGGTAAGTTTTGTGCCCTTCATCTCCTACATTGATCAGATTTATTTTTGGCTCTTCTGTATTATTACAAAGAACAATAGACTAATAATTATGCTCATTGGTGCTCTTTCACCTTTACGTTGGAAACTGAAGATTGACTGATAAGGAAATGGTTAGTTTTCCTAATCTCTATTCATCATTTTTGAATTATGTGAATTCAAAAGTTTATTATTGTAGTAACACATATATTGGTCTTTATCACGTCCCTTCATGTGCGACACAATTTTTTTTGCTCTAGTCTAAGTACATGAGAATTCTTTGACAATGGATGAAGATAAGACACGAATCTGGGAACTATACTTGCATTTATTGTGTATTAAACTGTGAGTTACAGTACATCATCATCTAAAAGTTTGAACCTTTCACAAGAAGTATTTTTATTATTTATAATAAAGGAAGAGGTCCAAATTTTCCCCTCAACTATTGACTTTCACTTGACTATGTACTCCTGTAGAAGTTGCCAAACAAAAAATACCCTTGCTGTTATAAACTATGTTGCTTAGACTCTTCAAAAATGTCAACTGGTGCGTGTCGGATTCTCCAAAAGTAGTGTATTTTTGGAGAACTCGACACGGGTGCGGCATCAAAAGTGAAGAGTCCGTGGAACTTAGGTTATAAAAATAGGGCATTTTGGGATTTCACCTAACTCACCAAACGAAACCTTGTTTGTATTCACCATCCTCCACGTAAACTGGCACATATCATTAAACATTGCTTTGATTCGATTTCGTTGCCCGGAGATTTATCTCATTTTTGTCAGTTGTCTCACTGGCATTTTGTCTATTATATCATATGATGTGTCTCAGCTAGCTTATATGCCAATTTGACCCTTTTTAGTAGATAATACAATTTCTTCCACTTCTGAATCCCAAACAATTCGATTAGGGGTCAATTCATAGATTAAAGGTCCTTCTTCAAATTGCTCTTCATTTGTAACTTCATAACCTTCATGGTTCGCTCCATCTATGTTACCTACAAATAAAAGGCCCGTTCAGGAAGACCTTCTAATTTTACGAAAAAGGGATAATTGAAATCCTCAATTGTTGGAGTTTGTTTCTTTTAATGCCTTACTTTCCCTCCACATTTTCCCTGACATCCAACTAACGTCCTCTACTCCAATACACAACACACATCATTCTTTGCTTAACTAAATTTAGTAAGGTTGCAGCAACCTTTCATAAAAATTAGGCTGCAACCTCTTTACCTTTACCTTCTTTTCTTGCAGTTGATCTCTCCTTCTCTGCATTTTCTTGTTTCTTTCCGTCAGCAATCTGCTTCTTTTCTTCCTTTTCGTTATCCCTTTGCTTGGTTTTATATCTGTTCTCATTAGGGCCTCGAAGATGAGGTGCTATTTTCGTTGTCTCCTTCAGTGAGATTTGACTCCAGAAATTCCTCCTATTTTTCACCATCTTTGTCTCAGGCAGGTTCACCTTTGACAATCGCTGCAAATGAGGGATAAGGAGCTTTATCGTTGTCTGAGCAGGTCTAGTAGAGCTATGTTGCTCGGACTCTTCAAAAATGTCAACTGGTGCGTGTTGGATTCTCCAAAAGTAGTGTATTTTTGGAGAATCCGACACGGGTGCGGCATCGAAAGTGAAGAGTCCATGCAACTTGGTAGTAGAGTACTGTATTATTCGTTGTTGGGTGATGCTCGAATATTGTGGTGGATGAGCTGGTTTGTTTTGTCATGCTAAATTTTGTATTGGATCTGGATCTGGAGATGTTTCAAGCACGTTGAATGGTTTGAATTGGTAAAAAATGGCTGGGTGCTGCTGGAGGGAGGGGGGAGGGGGTCATTTGAGGATGGTTGGGCTGGGTTTGTTAGGGTGTGTGGGTTTGGGTGTGTGTATCATCCATGTGTTCTGACATGTCAAGATATTTCTGTACATCATTTCTAGGATGGTGAGTATGTCATTTCAGAATTAGATGAAATCATATGCCTTTATGTTTGACATACGTTCATGTTCAATGATTGGATTGCCATGAAAAGAGATGGAGAGTACCATATATTGTTTGATTAAATCGGTTGAAATTGAGAAGTAATAAACTAAAGCCGTTCATCGACTAATTCTAATGACCTGTTGGTCAAACAAAGGAATAAATAAAACCAGAACTTGGTATTTTGGAGGTTAAGACTTCAAAGAAACATTCAAGCATTAAAGATCCATCTTGATAAACATGAAGTGCATAATGTGATGAGGATAGGATAAGCAAAAGAAAGCTTTGATGAATTGTTATAAGATAGTTGATGGGTGATTTGAGATAACATGGCAGATAATAGTCTTTAGACGTGTATATTGAGTATTGACGTTGCTAAGAAAGTTCAAATATGGGCCTAATTCAGTCCAAAAAGCTATATGATGAGGCGACGTCAAGATCATATTAAGAGATCACAATCAATACCCTGAACAATGTGGGACTGTAATACCCTAACGCACGCACGGGGCCGAACATCTGGAGCATGAATGACATAACATGGGAGCTCAACATTTGCTAACCAAACATGTGGGATGACCAACTCTGAGACCGTGTTATTGATCCTGCCTAACACAACCGCAACAGTTAGTTCATGAGATGAGAACTTCTCAAACCATATAAAGAGATTACAACCAATATCTTCTAGTATTATGGGAATCTAACAAACACCAAGAAATTTTCAAGTGAGGAAGAACTGTTTGGTAACATTGAATGCAGTTGGTGATGCTAGAGGCTGATAAAGACTACAATTAAGATGGATTAAGGAAAACAGTTCTTTCAACTTCAAAACAATTGATGTAGTATTATCATAGGCAGCTTTCTTAGCAAAATTTTTGGTTGTACTTTTAATTGGTCTGAATTGTTAAACATTAATGCAAAAGATGGATTTACCATATTGCAACTTTAACTTTATCAAAAAAAAAAAAGGATGGATTTACCATATTGTTGGATAGTAAGTATATATGTGATTATCATCGTTTTTCTCAAGTTCAAAAAAAGTATATACATGATTATTTTCATCTCTCCCTCTTTGGTGACCAGGGCAGAATAAGATGCTACATTTTCCTTCAAGTAGTATGGATAAAAATATGACTTGTACTACTTCCCAGCCTAATAATGCATATAGAGGTAAATCATTTTCTCTATTTGCCAGTTTTGAGTATTCACTGATATACAGTTTTCAATTTTGGGTCTTCTTTAATACCTGTATAGGGGAAACGTTTTGACGCCTGTATGCCATTCATGTGTTCTGAGTACTGTTCTTCTTTTCACTAGATCATGTACACCAAGGAGTCAGCACGAATTGTGGCGACAGAAGTTCAGAAGATGAGCTTAAGTCGAAAGTGATGCTGCAAGATTTGGAGCCATGTGCATCACAGTCTCTGAGTGAACTTATTTCATTGGTTCATAACCGTCTCAATCCAAGCAAGCTGACGGAATCTACAGATAATTCATCTGCTGGGGAGAATGATGAGACGAATAAAAGAAAAGAGGACTCATGTAGCACCAGCGATGATCCAGTTGCTAATCTTATTTTGACTCTTCATCCACTTAGAATCCACAGTGTCTTTCTTGCAATGGCGGTGAGTTCATTCTTAACAATAGTTTCGATGAATTTTGGTTATCTTGGGCCCTGTATTATTAATCTTAGCTTCTTCTCTTTCCTTTCGACCCGACTTTATTGATGTTTTCTCTGCATCTTTTAATTACCAAAGGAGATGTATATGCTATAGCCTATAGTCCAACTGAGTAAGACAAAAAGGTTAAGATACTGTTCTGTTCCTTTGGGGTTGAAATTTGGGGGGAGCCTAGTAAAGGTAGAAACATCTTATTGGAAAATGTATGATTATTGGTTATTTGACTTATGCTACCATTTCCTGTTAAATTGTGATTCAATCTGTTTCATTAGCATGCAATAGTATCCAATGCTATAAGTTAAGTTCTATTGTTGACATTTTTGCAAGCTTAAATGTTGCTGCATCCTGTTTCATAACCTTTCTATGGGTTTGGTCCTAAAGTTCCCACATTTGTAGGGTGGAATCCCCAGTGTATTAAAATCAAAACTGGTGGAATCTTTCTTTAGCTATATTGGACAAATATTTTGTGCCAATACTTGAGTGAGTGAGCCTTATCCCTCAAATGCTTTAGCATCTGGGAGGTTGGACAAATTTTTGGATTATGCGATTTGTTTTATCATGGTTTGTTTTATCTTGCTCCTTTTTCCCTGAGACCACTTTGTTTTTTCTAGTCAGCCTGTTGTTTTATTAAGAGTTTCTCAATGCGTTATTCATCTCAATCCATTCAGCTCTTCCGTGGTAGTTACTTTTTCCCCTTTCATTGCTTTAATGAGGTTACTTCTCATTTCCAGAACCATTTTCCAAGAACATTAGAGGCCTTAGTATTGCATGCACTCACTCCTGTTGGATCGGAAATCCTCACTCGAAAATTTGAAGAGATGGATCAGCTAATTTCAGGAGACGACCAGTACGTTTCATCCACATGCATTTCCATGGACTAGAAAATTTCTATTGCTTTTAATATCCTAGTTAACTTTGATGTATACAGGAACCAATTCTACCAGATCTTTTATGGCGTGTTTGATGACCAGTCTGCGGCTATGGATGTACTTCTGAATGGCAAGGAGTTATTTGCTCGTCAGGTGCGTCTATTAAAGCCTTATGGTTATGTGCTACTTATCTGCTATTCAACTCTTACATTTTTCTTTTGAGAAGATATTCAACTTTACATGCAGTCTGTAATTTTGATTATTAAGCTGGTATCCGTATTTCCTGGTGAAAGGAATGGAATTTATATTTCTTCTTTTATATGCTGTTTTTTCTCTATAATGATATGAATAAATATCATTGTTGAACTGGTGGTAGAAACATTTGACAGATGATCAGTCTACTTAATCTCTAGCCCAAAGTGTCCCAAGTGCTCAAGGAGGGTTGTACTAGGGTTCTTTGAGTTATTTAAATAGTCTTTCAACAAATACCATACTCTGATTTAGATCAGTTAAACTGCAGGGCTCCTAAGTTGTTTTATTTGATTTGGTTCTATTCATGTGTGTGATATTTATTTTTGTACTTGTACATACTGCATGAAGCAAAATGTCTTTTTTTCCTAGCGTCAACTTCGTTTTTCTCTTACTTGTGTATTAGTATGTGATGTCAATGCCAACTGTTAAGGCTGGATTTTCTTCATTTGAGTTCTAGTCATTAGTCATTGTATCACGAGGAAGACTACAATAACTTATCCTTGCTTATCATGACATTACAGGCATTTGAAAATGTGCTCGGTCAGTACCTGGGAAATAATCCTGATGGGCCAAAGCAACAAACCAAATAGATACCAACTGGCATTTCAAGAAGAATACGGTCTTTGAATCGGATGACCGACTTCTCCTCTCCACCCTTTTCCTCCTCATTTGGTATTTAAAATTGGATAACCGACTTCTCCCTCTCCACCTTTTTCCTCTTCATTTGGTACTGCACTTGTAACCCTATATTACTGAGTCCCTACTCACATTAGCTGCCATTTTATTGCGTGTTTTTGTAGATTTTGTGACATAATTTCATATTGAAGTTCAGAATTGTTTCTGTTTATATTGTGTAATTAATACCTCTAATATTTTGGATTTGGGAGTTGCGTTGTTTAGAATCATATTTTGTTTAAGGAGATTCTCGATATGACAGTTTGTGCTTTTTCTTTCCGCTCTAGTTGATTTTAAGATTGCTTTAGTATCTTTTTAACGTGGGGTTGACGTAGGAGGGAAGGTTAAATGGCTAGCGTCAGTGAGTTAACAAGCTTCAAAAATATTGATTTGGGTGTCAACATAAAGAGAGCTTATAGATGATAATGACCTTGAATATTCTTTTTCTTTATAGATAAGGGCAGTACTTTATTAGGAAATCATTCTTGACATTTTTCTCAAATTAATGTGAGATTTGAAATCTTTTCGACCCCAAAACCCAAGCTACTAATGATATAGTTCTTTTATCCCATGTTATTTTGTTCTCTCTAAATCTTTAGAAGTAAGACAAAAGAAAATCATGGATCCTGCAGATTCCCGCGCTGCGAAAGATCAAGTTGGAATTATCCATGTATCAGTAAGTGCCTTGATTTTTTCTTCTTTAGAAACATGTGTCATAGACCTTTACCTTTTGCATGGTACTTGAATGTTCTCAAGTAAAGCAGCACTTGCATTGCATGGGGATTCGAAGTTCAATCGAAAAGAAACTTAAGGCATGGTAATTATTGGGTTTGTAAGGAGGAAAGGAATAAAAGGTAAAGATGGGATAGAATAGAAGCTTTTGTTATCTGGTTGTGACACAGAACAAAAGATGAAAAAAAAGAGAGTATCTTTTTTAGTAGGCAAATGGTATATAATGTACCTTAGACCTGCAACTTATGTGGACTTTCTAAAAGCTTGAATATACCATAATTACACTGTCACAACTTTTATAAATTCCTTAAGGCCCACTGCAAGTAACTTTGGATGCTGAATATACTTTTGTTGAGACTATCTGTTTGGAATGTGATTCTTTCTTTCATTTTTTCTTTTGTGACATTCAAGTTCATGCCAAAGTTTCCGGGTTTTTGAACAAAGATGATGCACTTAGGGTAAAAAATAGCGAATATTCCCAGAGTCTGGAGTCGAATATAGGAAAGAGATAAAATTCGACGAGGCAACTTGCTGCAAAAAATAGATTCCGTTGATATTTTGGGCTAAAATATCTTCCTAAAAACAACAAATTTTGCTTCGACTTGCATTGAACTGCTCGTCTTCTCCTCTTATGGCATCAACCATCAGTAGACTTCAAATTACAAAACAAATATATTACTGTCTATTAGTGTTGGACTTGATCATCAAATCATATTTTTTTTGTCTAAATCTATATTTCTTTGGGTTTTGATATTAACAACAATAACAACATACCCACGAGGGGATTGAGATCTGGAGAGGATAGACGGTATGCAGACCTTGATATCGATTCGAGTACAACAAATCAGTTTAAATAAGAAAAGGGAAAATGACAGTGAAGAAAATACAGTAACCACTACGAAAATAGTAACAATAACAAAATAGTGCAATAATCGAAACATCATAAAAATATATATATGGTGGTAGAAAGCAAAAGCAAGATGCTAGAATAAAACTAGTACTATGTACGATAGACACAACTAAGCCTAAAGTCTTTAGGAAGTAAGAGAACACTCTATTACGTATTAATCTCTGTCCTAATTCGCTACTTCTACGCTCTCTTATTTTAGGATCATATCCTCAATAAGGTGAAGTTGCGTCATATCCTGTCTAATAACCTCAATCCGTATTACAATTGACAAATGAAAAAGGGAAAAGAGGCCAAAGTTTTTTGGATCTTTTGCTCGCATGATTTCCAAGTTATTTGTTTAGTGGTCATAGAAAATGTAATAATTTTCTTGTCAGAATTGAGGAGGTAAAAATAGAAAGGGGTATATAGTGTGGTGCACAAAAATAAAGAAATCCCTAATGGAATTAATGTGCCCACAAAGAGTTTTGTGAAGATATCATCTTTTATGAAAACCGTTAACATTATTTGTTCTCTTTTCTTAAATTTAATTCAACAAATATAATTCCATCTCTATCTTTAGTTTTTTAACCTTCTTTTCTTTATCTTTTGTTCTTTGTTTCTACCACTAATTTAAGGACCACCACTGTTACACACTAAGTGACCTTTTATACTCACGCTTATATGCATGTTTTTATTTTTACACCCTTTAGAAAAGGCCTATATCTTGCTTCGATTTCATCACTATTTTTTTTTTCCTTTTTGTGTATATAGTTTTAGTTGTAGTTGTAAAATTGGATAGTACTCATACCTCATATAAAAGATAGATGCATGGGAGTTGTACTTTAAACAAAAAGATTGATGCATGGGAAATAGGAAAATTTACAATAATTCCCTCTTAACTCAAAAGAGAGAGGTCCACAATTCCATCTCAACAATTTCCCAATTCCCACTACTTGTGTATACTTTTACTATTTTCGGCTCTCCTCTCTCTGAGACTATTTCTCAAACGACAGATTCAGGACTTTCACTAAGAAAATTTAAAATATAAGAAAGTAAACACATGAAAAAACTAATGAGATACATATAGGGGTTGTTTGGTTGGGAAAAAGTTATCCCTGGATAAGTTATTCCATCATGTATATGAGATAAATTAATGGTTGGATAAATAGTCCAAAGACAACCTAATACCTCCAACCAAACGTGAGATATAATAATGCTACATTTTATTCTAAAATTATTATACTTTGTACCTCACACCAAACGACTCCATAGAGTATATATACATATAAGAAAACATGGCATATTTACGCAGTGTAATTCTCCGATAAAGAGTGTGAGTTGACTCCCTTTGTGCAAAGGTGGCTCACCATTGTATGTGTGGATCGACCTCTTCATTCCAATTCAAGCATTGTTTAGCAACTCAATTAGAGGTACTTAACAAACTACGAAAAATATATGATGCGACCCTATTAAAGAAAGCATCAAGGATTTAACTCCAAAAAAGATACAACTGGTCATGGCTTGGAATACCTTGTCTAAAGATTGTTGCTCTCAAATCGAATCGAAAAAATAACAGAATTCATAAAGATTATTCATAAAGTTCTATTAAAATTTAATTTACGTTTGTCTAGATTAATCCATAAAATAAGGCTTATAGGCTATAGCTAAAGACATTTTCCTAGTGGATAACTTGACTTGCAAATACAGTCAATTTTCGGGGTTAATTTCACAGATAATCATATACTAATTTTTATGTTATTATATCATAGTCATTAAATCATCTTTATTAACAAAAAAATCAGTCAATTTTACCTAACTATCTCTAATGTCACTAAACTAACTTTTGTAATGAAAAAGTGATTCAACTATGCCTAAGTAGAAAAGAAGGTGACCTAGAGGAAATAGCGTAGACATTTTCTATGATATTTAGTATTAAAAAAACAGTTTCGTAACTTTTGTAATACTTAAATAAAGTTGAATAACTTTTTCTTTGCAAATAAATAGTTTAATGATTTTGGTGCGATAAAATAAATGTTTGAAAGACCTATGTATGACCTCGTATTTGTTTTCGTTGGAGATAAAATCATGACTTCAACCAGAAAAT
Organism: Solanum acaule; assembly: GCA_036250505.1. Lineage (NCBI taxonomy): Eukaryota > Viridiplantae > Streptophyta > Magnoliopsida > Solanales > Solanaceae > Solanum > Solanum acaule. The sequence goes on along the minus strand of JAJOOR010085829.1, from coordinate 19,721 downwards.
AGAACTGATCATGTACCAAATTATTTTATGTCTATGGTAGGGCAAAATAAATAACTCTCTTAATTTTTATTTTTTTTGTCCTTTCTAAAATTTGAAGTCAAACTTTTTATAATTTGAATGTGGTAAATCTTACAGAAAAAGTGTAAAGTTGAGGATAAACCCAAAAGTATACGCAGCATGCGGAGTACAAATGCTTTTCCTCTCTTACCAAAAGGCGCTACTACTCCGGACTAGAGACAGATCAAGAATTTTTAATATATGAATTTGAGATTCAGATATTCTTTAGTAAAAATTATAAATTTCATAGTGTTAAGAGTTAATTACATCTTATTTCTATTCTTTTCTAAATTACAAAAAATCCTTAAAATTATAGGATCTCGAATACATTAGGTAACTTGCATATACATAGCTCATGGATTGCGAATGATACGTTACTTAATGGGAGAGATGTATCCAAGACGGGATAGGAATGTATCCAAGAGGAGAGGGATATATCCGAGAGGAATAACGATATTAATCTAGATTTCATATAAATACACTTAATATAATGTTTTTTGCTTCATTATAAAATAAAGTAATATATAAAAAATAATTTATTTTTTAAAAATACAATTTCTATTTCTTAAAAGTATCATCTATAAAAAGACAAACATTTTTCTTTGTATATTGCTCGTTTTTTCCTTCCCTACTATTATAGCATGATGAAATAATTATAATTGTTGTTTTATTCCAAAAATATGGGATATATAGGGTAGTAGCAGTAATTGATATTTGGTCAAATATGGAATTTATTGACCCTACTCAGAGTTTCTCACAATAAATCCTAAAATTGCATCTACTTTTTTTCTTTTTGGCCATCCAAAATTGCATTAACCTAAACAGGAAAAAAAGATTTATACCCTCTGCTTAAAATGGCTATCCTCCAAAAAATTGAAGTATATAGTCAAATAAAGGCTTGACTAAAGTATTCTTGTTTTTCACTTGATATTAGCCTATATATAATATTTACCTTTTTCTTTGATAAAAATAAATAAATAAAAAATAATCCTAAAAGTAATTATTTTATTTAAAAAATGCTACAATGACTAAAAAAAATTTACCTTATGTATTTTTTTAGGAACTTTTGTCCCTTTTGGATTAGCAACAAAATAAACTTAGGAGTAAATCTAATTAAAAATTAGGTTTTCTCTATGAGAGCACAATTTAAAATAATTTTTTTAAAGAAACTTATTTCTTCCGGAATAAAGATTTATAATTAAGATAAAATCGTTATAGTAACCCATTATTTTCTGGGTGGACTGAAATTACCATAACATGAACATTCTTCATAGCAAGAATTATTGGAGTAGGATAATAGTAATATTCTTATTTTAATTAGAGGTATCCTATGGTATATTATTGAAAAATTTTGTTCAGTAAAATTTGATTTTTAAAAATATTATATCATTATCATATCAAATTAGTTTAGAAGAATTTAATATTTTAAAGTTTGATTTTGATATTTTGCGGTACGATAAATCAAAAATTATAATTTGTTTGATATTAACTTACATATACTCATATAGTAAGAGAATTGTGATATCGAATTTTTAGGAAATTATATCATACTATCACTTTGTACATATAGAAATAATTTTTAAAAAAGTACAAGCATTTTTTTATTAATCAATTACACAAAAAAGACATTTCAATTAAAATAGAATAATCAAAATTTCAAGGTCTAAATAATAATTTTGTAAGTATAATATATATATATATATATATATATGAATAGTATATGTAACAATATACTTCAGTATGACATTTGATATATTTTCTTTATAAATATTGAATATCATATCAAATATAAAAAAATTTAAAATATATACTAAATAAATACCATAATATTGAAATTGCAATATAAAATGAGAATTTTAATATAATATTTTATATCTATCGTACCACGTCCACCGTTTATCTAACCATAAAATACACTTGACAACATTTGTAGGAAAAAATAGTTGCCTTTAGTTTCATTATGTATATTGAGCAATGGCGTATGGTGCAAATGAGGATGATGAAATTAATGATAGAATATATTTAAACTTTTATTGAGATAAAAAGAATATTTGGTTTGTTCTTTTTTTACTTGCCAAACTCTTGACGGTAAAAAATACTTGATATCTATATTAATTAGGGCTGGGCATAAAATATCGAATTATCGAATTGAATTGAATTAAAAATTTTGGTAATTTGGTATTTGGTAATTGGTATTTGATATGGTATTCGAGAGTAAAATTTTAGAATTATGGTATTCAGGTTTGGGTTTGGTATGAGACATTAGTAACATTTGGTATTCGATATTTCCCGAATACCAAATTATTTACTTAATAAAGGTCATATATCAACGTATTCATTACTCATTAGTACAAGTCCAAAGAGAAAGTTATAGAATAAGCATATGAACAATCAAAATACATGTCTTTTAGTTGTATCAATATGCATTTTTTGATGTCTTATTACTTGTTGATCTTCTATTATATTGTGCCTCCATATAAAAAAATAGAAATAATTGGAGAAATAGTATTAACTTTGTAATACAACCGGTTATAACTTCAATACGATATTATCGAATACCGTACCAAATCGAAGTTTAATTTACCGTTTCCCGAATTATCAAATCGAAATTTAAAAATTTGATATTTGACATCTACTTTAAACTACCAATTACCGAATTACCAAACCCGAAATTTAAGAAATCCGAACCGAAAACCAAATGCCCACCCCTAATAATAATAGAAGGTAGTGCAAAGATAAACAATGTGTAATTCTATAAATGAGATTTGAAAATAGTAGAATATACATAGATTTTATCGTTATTTTAATGGGGATAGTAAAATTATTTTTGATAGATTTTTAGCTCGATAGACAAAAAAATAAATCATAGCATGATAGCAAGAGAATATAACAACATAATAAGTGCAACAATAAATAGTAATACACCTAAAAGAAAAGAAACAACATTTATTAAATACTACTACTAATAAGAAGCGTAGAGGAAGTTAGTCCTCTACTTCTCCCACACAAAGTGTGAGAACACTCGACTACCGAATCCTTTCCGGTAAAGAAAGCGTTTCCAATAAACCTTCGGCTCGACAAATAAAAAAAGAAATCAAAGCATGATAGCAAAAAAATATGACAACAAAATAACGAGTGAAACAACGAATAGTAATATATTTAAAAGTAAGAGAAATAATATAATTACTAAATAATGTACTACCAATAATAATCATAGAGAAAGTTATTCCTCTATTTTTTTAACACAAGAACACTCGACTACCTTACCCTTTCCGATAAAAAAACGTTTTCGACAAACTTTCAACTCAACAAACAAGAAAAAAGATAAATCAAAACATGATAGTAAAAATATATGATAACAAAATAACAAGTGAAACAACATATAGTAAAACACTTTGAAAAGAAATAAGATGCTCAGAGGAAGTTATCCCTCTACTTCTCCTGCACAAAATATGAGAATATTTAACTATTTAACCTTCAAACTTAAATCTCGTCTTCTATGCTTTCCTGTTCTTATAAAAATTGCAATTACGATAAACAAACGGCAAAAATAATATAATCCGAAAAAAAAACTTAGATAGTTTTAAAAGAGTACCATATCCATAGAAAAGGTAAAAACTAAAACAGAAAAAAAGATAAAAATGGTTCTTGCAAACTAAGAAAAACTAAAAGATCTATTTTCATTATCTTTTTTTTTTTTTTTTTTGGTTGCAGCTTCTTGCTAGTCCCTTTCTTCCTCTGTTCATGATAGAGATATCTCTCTAAATTCCCAACAGTGAATCTCTGCAAATTCACCCATTCATAGCAGCTTCTTTCATCAGCAATTTCCCCATGTTCCTGTTGTACTCTCACCAGCACCAGCACCAGCACCAGCACCAACACCAGCAGCAGCAGCAGCGGCAGCAAAACCAAAGCCCAATTGATGATGTTTCAACACCGAATTGTGACGCTCATAAAGTGTTTGTTGAAAGTCCTGCATCCTATTTCCACCATATGATAGCAGCAGCCCATTACCCACATTCCCATTGGGTGGCATTACCTGCCCTCCACCACCACCAACACCAATACCACCAGCTGATGAAGAAGAATCATCATGATCATGATGATGATGATCTCCTGTCAAACCCAGAAAATCCCTAGTCAGATTGTCCCGTTTCTGCCAATTGCCTGGTATGTTTTCAGATCCGAAACTGAGAAAACCATTGGGTGTCACGTGACCGAGAGTGGCTCTGTTTAGATGAGCCATGGTTGAATTCACAGTGGAGTTCGTACCCATAGTAGCTGCTTTCTGAAGCAATGCGGTAGCGGAGAGTTGAGGGGATGGGATGGAGAAAGAGCCCCTATGGAAAACTGGGTAATCCTGGTCATGGTAAAACGGAAGGGATGGTGAAATTGGGAAGTGAATGGATTCAGTCTTGATCGGAACAGGGTGGGCAATTTGGTGGTGATTTTCTTCATGGGTATGGTTTGGGTTCAAAGGGATTTGGGGGTCCCATGGGTTGAGGGAGCTATGAGTTGTCACCGCCGTAGCAGCGGCAGAGATTGGCAGCGGTGGAGGAGGGTTGGCGAAATGGCGCTGGTTGACCGGGAAAGGGAAGAGCGATGATTGGTCGAGATGGAAATTGGGTTCGCCGGCAATGGCAGCTGAGTTAGCAATGGTGGAAGCAGCAGCGGCTCTATGCATAAGAGCTGAGTTTGCTGAGAGCCTGGCACTTTCTTCAGCCAAAGCATCGCAAAATGCCCTGTGTGTCACAAAACTGTCCTTCCTGCCAAATCCATTTGCAATAACACAAACATTCAATACAACAACCCTAACATATTCAATGTAATTTCACAGCTGAAAACAGGGTGGTATGTGTGCACAATCTTATCACTATCTGATGAAGACAAATAGACTGTTTCGAATAGATCCTCGACGTAAATAAACATATACCAAATCAATAAGAAGTGAAAAACTAACACAACATCAAACATATTCAATGCAATCCACAATAGAAATACTGTTTCACATAGACTCCCAACTCAAGTAAACTTATCAAAATTAATAAGAAAAAAAAGAAATATAGTAATGAAGAAATTAACACAATATTCAATGACATAATTTAAATTCATTACCTTTAACAAAAATATTATCCGGGTAAACATAAAAATATTAACACATTTATAAAAAGCAGAACTCATTAAACTATTTGAAGGTAGAAGTGAAGATTTGATTCATTAGTGTTCCTCACTCTTCATTCGAAACATTAAAACAAATACTCCTAGTATCAAGAATCATAGAGTCATCAACAAGATTAATAGATAAGCTTAGCTTTTATGCATAGGACAATATAAAATGACCTTTTACCCTATTAATTCACTTTAAATAATGTTTTAGCTCCATTTTGCAAATAGAAAAAATTAAGCTAGTATAGGATTCCCCCATGAAATATATGCACCATAAATACTTTTTCTTGATTTACAAAAAAGATAAAAGGCTTTATCTTTGGGACACCTAACTAAAAAGATAGAATTGTGCATGCGTTAGGGGAGAGATATGTCACAAAACTTTGATAAAAGGTCAAGAAAATAAATCACATAAAAATGGGAGTCAAAATTAAAAGTATGTAATGATAGAATAATGGTTATGATTGTTGTGAGCAAGAGAGAAAAAGGAAGATAAAGACAAGACAGTTGACTGTTGTTTTAACAATTACATGCAAAAGCATAGCAAAAAAATACATAAAAAATTGGCCAACACATAACATATTGCCTCACCTAAAAAGCCTTCTTTGAAATTTGAGCTCTCATGCACAACATGCACTAATCCACCCAACTATATAACACACTTTTTAAAATTGGATTTAATTAATTCATACTATATATAGTAATATATTGTATAGGAAGATGTATAAAAATTAAACTCTTTTCAATATTTTTCATTTTTTGTATTGGTATATATAAAATACATACATATACTAATACACACATGGGCGAATCTAGGGGTCGCGAAGGGTTCACTCAAATCCTTTTGAAAAAAAATTACACTGTATAGATGATATATGTCTATAGATTTTGAATCTCTTAAACATAAAACTAGAGGTTCGGTAATTGATTAGGGGTTCAAAATTTTCTTTGAGATTCAAAATTTAAATGATTCAAGAATATCGGAATCAATATACATTAATCAGTAGCTATGATGACTTCAGAAGTACACAGGGTATCTGCCAAGTGAATAATGATACCCTCCATTGAAAGTTTTGAAAAACAAGAAGAGTTTCAAGATTCTCGACCATAAGTCACAAGAAAGCATTCAACCTTTTTTCTTGATTGTTTTTTTTTAACATGTCACTTTATTATTAATTATTTTAACAAAATTGAATAAAACTAGCTTTAAGTATCAAATATATCTAACCGGGGCATTATTTTTTGGACTAAAACAGACTTTGTCTATAAAAAGAATAAATTATACTTGACATTTATGTAAAAAAATAAATAAATTTGAAACCCCACTAAAACTCGTAGCTACCACCCTTCGGGCTACACCCATACATAAGATGTAAATCGCAATTCAGTAAGTCTGGTGCGATAAGCTCGATTGAAAAGGCGTTGATAAGGACCTCCTTATAGGATACAACCTGTTGAACCAACTCGATCATTTTTATAAGTCAAATTAAACGTATCCCAAAAAAGATAACGTAAAATCCTGATTTCTTGGCATTTTAAAATAAAAAAATTAACCATTTGAGTGCCAAGTAAATCTAAACCCTTGGCATGTTTCAGAAATATAGAGGAAAAAATGCATTTAGTTTTCCTATTGTTAGATATATCCTTCTGTCAACAGTCAACAAGGACTATTTGTATTTATTTGTGTCCGTTTCTACACTAGCTACCTGCCACAACAAATTTTATTTTTATTCTTATTTTTTCAACCAAAGAAAAAAAAATCCATACTCCATTCAGTGTTCACACTACTCTTGTGTAAAAACAGCCACAAAACAAAAACTAAGTACTCCCTAATAAAAACAAACACATCCCAACTCAATATATGACATCACAAATTTTGTTAAAACAAAAAAAGATTTAGCCTTACAGAAATACACACTAAAAAATACATGTAACATTTAACTCTACGTTGGTCAGACTCTTCAAAAAAGTATTATCGACTGACATAAGGAATACACATACACAAAAAAAAATATACATGTAACATTTCATAGAAACTGAATATTGGTCAGACTCTCCAAAAATATTATCGAGCAACATAACTCATGTCAGTATATATAAATTAAATCGCGCGTTACCTGGAGAAGAGGGTACCACAGTCACATCTATACTCTTTTGTTCCACAAGTTTTAGAGTGAGCCTTCCAATCAGATTGAACAGCATAAATCTTGGAACATTTGTCACATTTCCATTTTTTCTCACCATGTTTTCTACAGAAATGTTTCTTAATTCCAGTGAGATCACCAAGTGCCCTAGAAGGATGATGATGAACACATGTTGGCTCAGGGCAAACATAAGCTTTTTTCCTGTTTTCTTTGTTGGTCCTTTGCTTCAATTTCCATGGAAGGTTATGACCCCTCCTATGAAGTTGAAGATTTTGATCCCTTTGAAATCCTTTGTTACAAATCTCACACACAAATCTATTTGTAGCTAAAAGAGTCTTTGGTGACAAAGCTATCACTTCAGCATCTGGATCTGTTACATATAACAAACAATCAACATTTAATTTTGTAACAAAAAATCAATAAAGGTTATGTATATAGTATGTAAAAAAAATAAAAATTGGTGCACCTAAAGTGAAAATCACGAGATATCAAAGATTTAATTCGTAAGAACTAAAAATAAATCAATCAATCTAGGTTATGTATGTTAACATTTTTTTTTTGTGCACCTAGCAGTGAAAAATCATGGGATATCAAGATTTGAAATGCGAATCGAGACCAAAAAGGGGAAAAAATTAATCAATCTAAGGTTACGTATGATTTTTTTTTCTATTTTTTGCACCGACCAGTAAAAAATCAGATTTAAATCGCACCTGAGACAAAAATTAAAAAGAATCAATCTAGGCTATATGTATAATTTTTCATTTTTGAACATAGCGGCGAAAAATCATGAGATATCAAGATTTAAATCGCTCAGACAAAAAAATAATGATAAATCAATCTAAGTTATGTGTATAATTTTTTTCTTTTTTTGCATCGACCGATGAAAAATCAAATTTAAATCGCGGCGGAGACAAAAATAAAAAAATCAATTTAGGTTATACATAATTTTTCATTTTTACTCCTAGCGGCGCTGGAAAATCATGAGATATCAAGATTTAAATCGGCCACAACACAAAAAAAAAAATCAATCTAGGTTATGTATAAAAAAAAAATTCTTTTTTTTTTCATCTAGCGGCGAAAAATCATGAGATATCAAGATTTAAATCGCTCACACACACAAAAAAAAAATTAATCTAGGTTATTTATGTAAATTTTTTCCTTTTTTTTCATCTGGCAGCGAAAAATCATGAGATATCAGGATTAAAATTTCAATCGCGATGAAAAAAAAAACATTAAATGATTCTTTTCCATCTATGGATGCTTCAATTAACAAAAAAAAGTTACTAGAAACTTATACTAATAACAGATACGACCGGCGAAACAATCGAGGTGCATACAAGTTGCGCCCCAAACCATCGTGATACACAAAAAAGGTAAAAAAGAATATGGATTAAATTTTAAAGTACCAGGATTTCCAGGGAGATTTCTTTTCTTCTTGATCTTCTGTGGCTGTTCGTTATGGTTGTGATTCGAAATCATGTTTTGAGCCATGGAAGAAATAACACTAGTTGTTTCTTCAGAGAAGATAAAGCAACCGGTGTTCTGATGATATATTTGTTTGTTCCTCATTTCTTCTTCATTATACATACTTATATACTAACAATTTATTAATAAATACAAATCTAACACCTACTTTAGCTTGTAACAACCTTTGGTTTTTATTGAACAAAACAAAATTAATTCAGATACACAAAATCCAAATTCTGGATAAAATTAACAAAACAACTAAGCATCAATTTTGTTTTGAGTAAAACTAGTGGCACTTACAATTTACACTAAGCTAGTTGTAATTATAATTTGTTAGAGTAAAAATAACGCCAATAATAATAATAATAATAATAAAAAGAGACCAAAAAATTAAAAATAGAAACAAGAAATTAAAGAATTGTTTTGTGAAGTATGAAGATGATGGATGATTCTCAAAAGTCACTATCTTATAACAATGGATATATAGTTTGTTCAGAGAAAATTTTTAGCAAGAGCAAAATGTAAAGAAAGAGAAGAGAATATTGGACAATAGGTTTGTTTATAAGTAGTACTTCTTGATATATAGTCTCTCCCTTCGCCTCGATTTATGTGACGGTATTTAATTGATTACTTAATTTTTTCTTAGAAAATATTTTTTAAAATTTATAGTCTAGAATGAATTATAGATATTTACGTGTACTGTAATAATTTTACTAAGGATAAAATAAAATATTTTAAAGCTATTTCTGTTGTTTCAATTTATGTGACGATATTTGACTGAATACACAATGGTCTCTCTTTGTTTCAATTTATGTGATGATATTAGACTGATATGTAAATTTTTCTTAAAGAAAACGTTTTTTTAAAGATTTACAGTAAAAAATGAGTTAAAGATATTTGTATGTTGTAATAATTTTATTAAGGGTAAAATAAAATATTTTAAAGTTATTCTCTCTGTTCCAATCTACGTGATGGTATTTGACTAAATACATTAAAAAGAATGATTTTTAAAATTTATAATCTAAAATGAGTCATAAATATTTGTATATGTTGTAATAGTTTTATTGAGGGTAACATAACTTATTTAAAAGTTACTCTCCTGTTGCAATTTGTTTGTCCTACTTTCTTTTTAAATCCGTTTCTATAAATTGTCTTTTTTTGAGTAACTCTTTGATTTTGGCTTTGCATGTGACTTGTTTAAGACCACGAGATTAAAGTATATTTTGATATATTAGACATATCTTTAATTTAACACCACAAAATTCAAAAAATTACTATAATTTTTCCAAACTCGATATCAAATCAAAATAAAACAAATAAATTAAACGGAAAGAGTAAATTATTTTAAATGTAGAAAGTTTCTTTTGGAACTAATTAAACAGTATTATATATAGACAAATGAGACTTGCTCAAATGGTTGAGCACCTTCGACTCCATCAATCGATATCCACACTAATGAAGCATAACTGATCAAGCTATTAATCCTTCTAAAAAATTAAATTAAATTTTAAAAAATACAAATATTATCATATAAATTAAAACGATTTTTTTTTTTTTATATATATATAAAGCGATCCCACTTGGTTAATCAACCTTGCTATACCCTACCAAGTTACCCAATACTCCTCTTTTTTGTAGCTATCAATCTATCTATATATGCAAATAATACAGGGAACCATCGAAGGAAATTATCAACAGTGGGTACAAATTGTGTACAGTTTACAGAGCGTGATGATTACTATGGCAGACTAAAGTTGGGAAAAAAAATTGAAGGTCAGAAAAATATTTAGAAATAAATAATAATCGAATTTAACTTATATACGTTAATATAATTTAACTTGTTTTAGACTTTCAGATTATTAATTTTACTTTTTATGTGTTGAATGCCTTTATTTTTTAGGTAGTCTAATAGTATAACTATGAAAAAAAATTAGCTATAAAATTTATGTTGCTAAATCTAGTACGTAACTAACAAGATTTTTTGATAATATATGTTAATTCATTACTACAAAAAAAATTAGCTATGAATTGCATATGTTTATCAAGATATATTGTTCATCGTTAATTCATTTTTTTTATCATTGTAAAAATATAAATTATAAGATAATTTTTTTAATAAAAAATGTCGGAAAGTAAGGAAACCAGGAAAAAGTAAAAGGATTCTGTCCCAAACAATTAATATTAATTTTTTTCTAAATTTCAACTAAACTTTCTATTTTTATTATTTTCTTGTTTACTCTGAGTCAGACATTTTCACTTTCTGTCTTTTACCTGTTATGAAACACCCAAATACTAGAAAGAGTTTTGATTTTGAATAATAATATAATATTAAACATAATTATAAATGATAGTAAATATATTAAGGAGAATTGAGAAGCTTAAAAAGGTTGAGAATAATATTGGGATATGCATGATATTGGTGCTACTAAAAAGGCAAATTAAAGGTGATAGCACCTAATAAAGTATATAAAGTCTGAATATTATCATACACAACGATCGAATTAAATAAATATTCTCTATATATTATAACCCCACGGGCCACTAGGCCTAAATCATCATGATTGAATATTATCATAAGACAAAAATATTAAGTAAAGTTTGGTCGAGGTGTAATTAGTAATCACCTTTTTATTAAGGAATTTTATGTGAATTAGTCGATCAGGTTTATTATTTTTATTTGTTATTATTTATTGTTTTGTATGTGTATACTTTTTTGTTTTGCTATTGCTTATGTCTTTATAATATTGTGTTATTTTTTGAGTCGGAGGTCTTTCAAAAATAATCTTTCTACTCGACAAGATAATAATAAGGTTTGTGTATACTCTATTGTCACGCCCCAAACTCAAGGGGCGCAACTGGCTCCTAATGCCAAAACTCAGGCTCGTGCCGACCCTGTTGAACCATTTGCTACTAGCGCATAGCAGCCACACGCAATCAAGAAAACAAACAAGTATATCTCGGCTTAAAACTAAGCCCTCGGTCGGCAAGGCCCTTGTCAACAGATCTATAAACGAAACAATTACACCCAATAGTTCATATAAAGAAATAGCCAACTAGCACATAAGTCCTGATTTGGGCCGTCGAGGCCACCATGATCTCTATACCAAAACTGAAAGCATGTATATATCAAGACAATACATCAAACAACTCACAAGCTTCAGCAACCCAACAAGCTAGGCCAGCATGGCCATAACGTAGTTACACACTCCACACACTAGTCTGCAAGCCTCTAAGAGTAGTAAAGATTGGAGGGATAGGGCCCCAGCCTACCCATAAAAATATATACTACAAAGGCTAACAAACCTCCAAACTCTGGCAGCTCTGGAGGAAAGGGGCTAGCCAATTGGGTAAAAGTCAATCCTGTTGTTGAGGAGTCTACTGGGTCGTCTGTCGGGACCTGCATGCAAGAACACAGCGCCCCCAGGCAATGGGGCGTCAGTACAAAATAATGTACAGAGTATGAAAGGAAATAAACTATGAGCAGGTATCCTAATATACTGGAATAATCCGATAAATAGATCAAGGATAAGATAAGTGTACTGACCTGCTCCTAAATCTTAACTTATCAAAAATAATAAAACAACAACCTAACCAAGCCCCCATAAGCTCGGCAGGTACAAACAACACACAAGTCCACCTACTCAGGCCCCCATAAGCCCGGAAGGTGTCAATCAATCTATATACCCCTATCGGTAGTCCCCTATCCCCGTAGGCAGTCACATAGCCCTCTTAGGCAACAACATGGCCCTGTAGGAAGCACATAGCCTTCTTAGGCATCAATATAACCCTGTAGGCAACTCATAACCCTTGTAGGCATCAATATAGCCCCATAGGCAACTCATAGCTCTCTTAGGAATCCATATAGCCTCGTAGGCAGAACATATCCCTTCTAGGCATAGGTCAAATTCTTGCAGCTAACCACAATAGCCCCAAGGGAAACAATAACAATCCAATTGCTAAAAGCGAGCAATTTTGTTATAAGAAACCTATACAAATAGCCTCTAAGTCTTGTCCAACATAGGGACGCTACTAACTTTATAAGAATCTCGACAAGGGAGGATTATATCAACTCGAGCAGCCAACAATCAACAATAATGGCTACAAGTATAACAATGATAACAAGCCAATTACATTGCTCCTAAGCTTTAAGGAAACATGCCGTAAGTAGGGAATAGACTTAACATACCTTTTTTGCTTAATTCACGTGTCATAACGACTTTACTCACAATCCCCCTCGATACTACAACAAGGCAGGACCATAATCAACACAAAAGAATAGAAGATACCACGATAATCCGATAAAAGATATGTATTTCCATCGCAAATTGCTATTTGCGACTTATCAAAGCTAGAGTCGATTAAAGAAGGCTCTTACCTTGATTTTAAGTTCGTAATACACCTCAAAACTTTAAATTATGCCCAAACCCCTGCTGTCCACAAACCAAAGTACGATATGCTAGGAAATCGATAAAACAAATTATACCATGTTGACGAGCTCAACGCGTAGAATAACTTTTGTCAAGGACTTAAGTCATGAAAATCTGTAACTTGGCTGATCCTAGAAGTGGGTTTTGTGAGTTTTCTGGTTATTCACTAAGAAAAATGAAGGAAAAATGAAGAAAAGTCGAAGAAGATGATATATATAAAGTTCCACCGACCTAGGGGACCCACCTCACCTGCCTGCTTGCGCAGTCTTGTGAAAATGCTAATATCTCTCCATTCTGAAGTCGTATGAACAAACGGGTTGATGTGTTGGAAACTAGACTCGTAGACCTTCGATTTCATAGGTTGTGGGCACCATAACTCTTTATAGATTGGGAGAAAACGTCCGAGACATTTGACCCAAATTTCAGACAAATCTTTAAAAAGGAATTTATGGTAACTTTCGCCAACTTTTATTTTGCCACTTACCTAACTACAAAACTTGAGATACAACCCTTGAACACTTAAAATATCACATAACACATCATTCTCAATTTATTACCCACCCTCCTGATCTTTCCACGAAGATACGAATCAATTTAGACGTTTCGAAAAGTCGGAATGTTACATCTATCCTTCCATTCGAAACCCCACTTATGTGACTATACAGAGTATGATGTTGTTATTGTATAATATACATATTATTTATCGATTGTATACAATTATACACATATTACTCTATTTGAATGAACATATATAGATTGCAAAAGTGGGAAAAACGTATAAATGAAACAACATTTAAAACTATTCCATTATCAAGTAATTGGAATTTGGTGAATATATTATATATATATCATGTTGAGATTTCAATATATATTTAAAAGTGTCTGAGGTCTTCTTTTTATTTTGCAATTTTTCTGTTTTTAAGTGTTGCAAATGATTGATGTAATTATTTTTTTTCATATTTATTTAAAAGTATATATTAGTACTGTTGTATTGATGTAAGTAGTTAAATGCAGCATTCTCTTTTGTCATGATAAGTTGAGAAATTTAGCTATCAAGAAACAGTAATTAATATTCCTTCTAAAATTTTTGCACATTCTTTAATCATTATTTCTTGACACAAACTCTTTCATTACACCCAATATTTCAATTAATTTATGTGGTTTAATTCAATACAGAACTTAAGAAAGTAAGGAATATTTTTGAATTTTATGATAATAAACTAAATATATGTATAACGTATTAAAATATTATTTTATTTTATGGTCTTAAATATGTCAGAAAATTAAAATTAAAATTTTTAAAAATTCTAATAAAAATAATTGATCAAAGGGAAGGAATATTTCTTGTTTCCAATGATATATACTGATGAAACCTTTTTTCTTTTCTCTTTTTCTTTTCAAATTCTGTCGTTTCATGCCTTTTATTTCATTTGATCCTCCTAGTAAGAGACATACCTAGTTTCTTAAATCAATAAATCAATTTTAATTCTTTTCTGTAATAAAAATAAATTTATTTTAAAGATATTCAACTATATATACATCGATTAGTGATCCTAGGTAGTGTATATTACCGCTGGAATTTTTATATATTAAGGTTTTTATTTTTAGTTCTTGAGCCTAATTTACAAACAAAAACTAGCTTAAGGAGAACATAATTGCTCAGGCTTTGTAAGGAGCTCATGATTTTATTTGTTTACTGATGTGGGACATTCCATTCATTTATCCAATCCGCCACCCCCTAGATCTAGATATTCGGAATTCTACTGTTTGATCTGATGTGTGCTTATTCGTGAATCGAGAGTATTTTTACCCTCACAATTGTCTGGTTTCCTAGAGGTCCATATCATTCATGTTAAATTAAATCTTGAGCATAATTCATAATCCAAAAACTAACTTAAAAAGAGAAGAATTGTTCAAGCCTTAAAAGAAGTTTATAATTTCATTCATCATTTTTTTTATTTCAATCCAACAACAATAACAATAGCATACCTAGTACTATAATTTTGTATATGGATTTGAAAAAAAATAGAATATACACATTAGGAATTAAACAATTATTTTCATAAAATCCTTGATTCAAATAACGCATACCAAATCAGTTTATTATTCTATAATGCCAACACGAATAGCAAAAAAAGCTGTAGGAATATATAATTAACCATCTTATAATCCTTCGAATTTTCAAATTAATTAAATCTTGAAATAATTAGCATTCTCATTACATGGCTGAAAATAATGAGTTTTGCTTGGTAGAATTATTCTTGAAGTTCCATGTTTATGTGTTTTGTCCTTTTGGGAAAAAAAATTAAATATATTTTCTGAATAATTGGAAATGATCATTTATGTCATTCTTCGTTTCAAATCAAGCGATTTGTGTGCTAACCATTTTTAGTTAGTGCAGGCCAGTTTGGTAATTAACGACGGGACTAATTTTAACCAACATTATTAACGGAAAGCAAAAAATAAACAATTTCACATAATTTAAGAGCAAATTAAAATTTTCACCGCTAAATTTTCAATAGAACTTTTATGTCACTACAACATATAGAGGATTTTGTGAGAATTATTTAGCGACAATAATAGAATTTTTGTTATATTATATATAGTCGCAAAAATAAGTATGAGTATTTATAATCAATACTCCAATATCTATATAAATGCCACTAAAGGATTAAGCAACTTTAAATGCAATGACCTTAACCCAATTACCGCTAAATATTTTTACAGCAATATCAAAATATATTGCTTTTAAATAATTTTTTTTGTTGTAGTGTCATCTTCGTTTTCTTCTTCTTCTTATTCTACATTTTTTTCATTTTAATTTGGGATCTTTAATTACACAAATAATCAGTTGGATTTCCTCTATACTTTTCCTAGCCAATATACATAGATTATACTCTAATTATATAAATAAAATACATGAATTTTATATATAATACTAAGTAGTATATATATATATATATATATAATTTTTTTTTGAAAGAGTTAAAAGTACTCTTGTGAGGTTATGATTACCATATCTCAGTATTGCACTTTTGAAAAAATATGAAAGAGGTAATAATTTCCAATTGAGTATGCAACATACATTGAGGTGGATAGTATCATATTATTATCATATATCATATTGATTGGCGATAAAGAATAATAATAATAATAATAAAGGGCCCATTTAACTTCTTCACGGGTTCTTCTATTACTAGATTCTCTCATGCAAGTACTTCCCCTTCTACTGTCATATAAAAAGGCATTATTGCTCCATGCAAATACATTTCATCTTTTTGCATGACCTATAATAAGCAAAACATCAACACTTTTTCTTTCTTTTTCATTTTCTCTTTTTTCATACGGATCAATTTATGGCCATCTAAATAATTTTCTAGAAAATATTAGATGTGGATTCAATTACTGCTAGAGAACAAGGAATTAGCGATAAACTGTATTATTAAACATGGATTCAATCATTATTAGAAAACAAGATATTAGCGACAGACAAAATTTCATAGCTAAACAATTAAAATTTCATGTTAATTCCATTTAGCAATGGATTAGCAATATATTATAAGAAAATTCAATCAGAGCTTTTTAGCGATGGATTAGCTATGAATTACTGATAAATTCTGTAATTTATTGTAAATATTTTAGGTTTATACTTTCTGAATTTTTAGGATATGACAAATAACTAGTCTGAAACAAATTATTTTAAAACAAATTTGTTAATATATATACAATATATGTACTATAACTATTGAAATCTATCGAATTCGTAAATTTTATTGTAATCAACCACTATCTACTATTTAAGATTTTAAAAAGATGGAAAGAAATCACGACCTTATTTTTTTTCTTAAAATTTGAGTCATGAGATCATGAATTTTGTTCTGATTCATTGACTACTAAGTGACGTACAAGACCTCTTCTTTTTTGTATTTAAAAACTAAAAAAAGTTACATTTGTCTTTTAGAATTTCCAATTTCTCATAGAGTTACTATTTTTTCTCTAAATGGAGCTACACGAGAGCAACATATCATAGAGAATTAGAATATGAAGGACATATGTCCCCTCAAATTCATGTGAATTTGGATCTATATATGGTAGAGACTTATCTAATCACAACTTGTGTGGGCCTATTTAATTGTTTCCATCTTAAAAAACAAAGTTATTTTATTATATTCCTTCGAACTAGGTATATAATTTGAAATTTTTGAAAGATTTAAAATTGTTCTAATTTCATGACACATATTGTCAAAAAAGTGAATTCAATTTTGCTTTGATCTTTTGTCTCTTAAAAGAAAACAAACTCTACTTTGTAAGGGAAATTTTAATTTAGCTTTCTAAATATAAGTTTACATTGTGAGTTGAATGGTCTAATTGTGTTCACATTTTGTGTTTTGGAACCCTTTTTCCCAGTTTGACTTTTTTCGTAGCCTTTTGTGTTATTTATGACTTGCAGAAATGGGTGACGCGATTCTCGGGTTGGGGTACATTTCAGAGAAGAAATTTTAGTTTTGAAAGTTTGAAAATGAGAAGTTTGACTAAAGTCAACATTTTAGGCTAACGAGTCCTAATTTGAGTTTTGATTGTACTGATCCATTAGGTTCGAAGGATGATTTATGACTTAGTTTGATGTTTTGAACGAATTCTGAGGGGCTCAGAAATGAGTTGCCTAACTTTTTTAGGAAAAAATTGAAAATCCATTTTTTGAAAAGTGAACTATGAAGATATTAAGGATCTCTTAGTTTCTATCTCATTATAGTCCTTAAATTTATATTTAGAAAATAATTAGGGGTATCTTTTTTCCATTTAATTGTTAGAAAATGATGATATGAAGAACTATAATTAATTTTGAGAAAAAGAAGTTCCAGATATACAAAGATATTATATATGTGCTTATGATCAGGGGCGGACCTACGTGGAGCTTAGGGGTTCACCCGAACTCCCTCGTCAAAAAATTACATTGTATATATAAGGTATACTTCTGATTTTAAGCGTATACATAGTAAAATAAACCCCCTCAACAACTAAAGAGGAGCGTGGCTCATTGGCTAGGGGTTTCATTGTTAACCAAAACATCTTGAGTTCAATTCTTGGTAAGTGCAATATTTTAACCTTTTTTTTTTTTTGCTTTGAAAAGGCTGAGATGGGCTCAGGTTTTGGGCTTATAATACCCAATAAAAGGTCTCAATATTTTTGGATTCAATCTAAAATTGTATTATTTTTGTTTTTTATTATTTGTCTTTTTATGTTATTTCTTTTTTAAAATTTATTAGTCACATTTTTTATATTTTATATGTTATTCTTCTTATTTATATTTCTCATATTATTTCTACGTAACTCTCTTCTCATGTTCTAACTCAAAGAAACTCTTTGAGAAAATGATGAATTGTTATTAAATTTAAAATTGAATTAGAAAACTATTGTATAAAATAAAGTAACTTAAGATTAATCGAATGGAAAAATTTAAAAGTTGTGAATATTCTTTTTAAAAAATCTATTTAATTGAATTTTTTTCTCTTAATTTCATTGTATCTCCTTCTTACTATTTTCAAGTCGATTCTAAAGAGATTAAAATTAAACTTAACTTATTTAATTGGTTCATAATTTTTTTTTTTTTTTTGTTTACAAATGACTAACCTAATAAATTGAATTAAATGAACTAAAAAAATCGACGATGTCATTTATTTATCTTCTGAATATGCACTATAATATTAGTAACTTGATTTCTACACTTCTCTAAAGAATCTTGATGGTTCTTATAGTAACATGTGATTGAATGTGCACTAATTCAAAATTTGGAAAAACATTCAAAAAAGTAGAATATTGCAAAATAGAAGGAAAAAAACACTAGAAAATTTAAAAGCTCGATGGAGCAGAGTTAGAGTAGGAAGAACCTAAACACAACATGACAATATATGCTAAATTTAACGAATTAAAATTAATATTTTCCTCCCATCTCGCTCGATTTTTCATCTTGTAATTTTTACGTGTTACTTCATTTTCATTAGTATAAGTTTGTTTGAAGGCGGGTACCGTGGAAGGGGTAGTTCCGATGAACCGGGTATTCCCCTCCTGAGCCCAAATTTACCCGCACAGGGAAAGATCTCAATAGGCCTAGGGCGGGGGGCAAGCTCCACTACAGGGCCGGGGGAAGAAATAGGCGTGGGGAAGAGTCTGCAACAAAATCAATTGAATAGACAGAGAAGCCCGGTAAGCTAGACCGAGTCACAACTACTTATTATAGAAGACTCAGGCACACTTCCCTATACTTCTCCTAAGTGACATCAAAATACTCTTTCACTCGGCCATGTCGCCAAAATGCTACAAATACAAAATCGGTGAAAACCTTTCCCGGATTACCTTAGCGCAGACAGGAAAATCGGCATTTCGAAAACAATTAATAGAAGAAAGTTCCCAGAATATTCAGGAAGGATGAAAGCCTTTATCTTTGGGGGGGGGGGGGGGG